>JACXGJ010003611.1:0-52237 GCA_016801105.1 Esox niger
ACCCCGCCGGCGCGCCTGACCCGCCTGACCCCGCCGGCGCGCCTGCCCCGCCTGACCCTCCTGACCCCGCCGGCGCTCCTGCCCCGCCTGACCCTCCTGACCCCGCCGGCGCTCTTGCCCCGCCATTGTATTGTCTTGTTGCTGTCATGTCGCGCCGTGTTTGATTCCTGCTCCTGCTCTAGTTTGTTTTTGCGTAGTGCACGGCACTCTGTTTTGTTTTACTTTTATTTTGATTAAAGTCCTCCCCTGAACCCCTGCATCTGCCTCCATCTCCTTTTTTGGATTCCCGTTTGGACTCCCCACAATTCGTGACAGAACTTGGACAATGGGTTGCGTTTTTTTGTACAATCATTTTTATAATCTTCTAATAATACACATTGAACACGGGTTTGTTGTTGCCTCTAAAGCATGACATGGTGTAGCATTTTCTCTTAGACTATACAGTTATCTGAGGTGAGTACTAGTCTTGCCCGAGCAAGTCTGGTAGGCTTGAATTGCTGAAGAGCTAATGTATGGACAGATTCCAAGCAGGCTTGAATTAACTACAAGCATCAAACAGCATCTTTGAGGTAGATTTCACACACATATGGAAATATATTTTTGGAGAAGATACATAGTCTGTAACACATTGGGCATCAAGAGATAAGTTAATTGTTCTTCTTATTGACAAAACTGTAAAAACAACAAACCAGGCAAGCCTAGTTCAGCTGGTCTGCAATAGAATCTGTTGCCTTCTCGAGATTTGAACCCGGGTCGCCCACGTGAAAGGCTGTGTTGTTAACCAGTGCATTTGATGGGGGTCAATACAGCCTCGTGTACGAATCCTGTTATGCCACTGGCTGTTTTGATAGCTAATTGGTCATTCGTGAATGATATTGATACAATTAAACTGACAACATTTTTTTTCTAAGTTAACTGCCACCACTAATAGCGTCTATGAACTGTATGGCATTTGTTACTGGCTGTTAAAACAGCGTATTAGCCAGTAATAAGCTTTACTAGTATCTATACAAACTTACTGGAATACTTACAAGAATTAAACAAATGCTAGGGTGCCTGCCAAAACTGTTATTTCAAGGCAAAATAACATTTTTTTTCTTGGCCTATCTACAAACTTCTTTTTCATTGGTGAATGACATTGATACAATAACTATCAATAAAGGTGACAAAACGTAACTTTTTCATCAATTGAAAAGACAAGAGAATCATGGAATTTACCAGAAATAGTTGCAATACTGCATAACTGTAAAGTTTTATTTCGGCCCAAAAATAAAATTAATAAATGTCTTTCAATAGATTTGAAAGGATATATGTATTCCACGTGAAAGGCACTGTCTTTAACCACTACGCCACGGCATTACATGTATCAGCAGTCACTAGACACCTTTGAGCATTGTGTTAAACTGACTAATGTTTCTTATCAAGTTTACCTCCATCATAACGTCTATAATCTGTACGGCTTTTGCCACTGGCCGTTTTAACTGCTTATTAGCCAGTAATAGGCTTACTAGTATCTACTAACTTCCTAGGAATAATCATAAGAATTGAGCAATTGCTAGTGAGACGGAAGATGAACTTTTCCATGCCAGAAACAGTCACAAAGTAACCATACACAGTTTAAGTTAAGGATACTAACAATCTTTGCCCACTATAATATATTGAAACATTTTCTTTATCTGCATAATCTTCAGGCTGATCTAGATAAAATACACAATATTGAAGTGAAAAGAAAATTATATTTGCTTAAATTACACATTCAATAAAACTGTGTAAAACGCATTTATCCACTGTGTTTGGGCAATACCAAAACAGTTCACTTAAGTTACCTGAGCTCACTGTGAAAGAGGTTGAAATTCTGTCCACCAGAGTAGACTGAATATGATGTAATCACTACGTAGGACTTTAACACATTCTGACTTACAAAATATGATTGAAAAGTATTTGATTAAAAGGTCAGTAATTTTCACAAAATTATCTAATATTTAGGGTGATTGTTTTGCCAAATAAGCATTGAAAAACATTGAACATTGAAAACAACTTCAGTAATGATTTAATCTGTAGGTCTATAAGCTTTGCAGATTTAGAATGTGCAAATGGTTTTCCATTATAATTTACCTGTTTCAACTTAGCAGGACAAGAGGTCTTGGCCCACACCTCCAGAGCACCAGGCTTGAAATACCCGTTGCTGTCCCTGTCCAAAGTTGTGTTACAGATCAAGACAATACCTGAAGATTTCAGCTGCAACTCTGTTCAAATTAAAAGGGCAATGCTTAGGGCAATACTAACACCACTGACTGACTTGCAATCATGGTGGTGGCTGCATTTTGATATGAGTATGTCTGACATTAGCAAAGACTGGATTTTGTGAATAAAAGGAAGCAAAGCAAGAAGAAGCATCTGCAATGAATCCTATTTAACATTCACACTGGGAGAAAAATTCACCTTCCAGGAGGACAATGACCTACACTAGAGTTAGTTATCAAGAAGACAGTTAATGTTCCTGAGTAGTCATGTTTATGCCATTCTGCTAGATAATCTAGTCCTAGACTAATCACCAAAAGTAATGGGTAAAAATGGCACAGTACACAGGTGCAAAGGTCATAAAGACTTACACAAGATGAATCCCATCTGTAATGGTTGCAGGTGTTTTCCACAAGTATTGACTAAGTGGGGCAAACATGTCTAATGAAAGGATATTTGTATAATTTTTCATAAATCTAACGAAAATGAGTATAAATATTTGAGAATAGTAACCAGAAGCATATTGTTTCACACTGTATTTAAACCTTTAAGAGTTTGTCTGAGATAACCTCGGATTAAGTATATTTTCAAGTGAGCTTATTTTTATTAGGCCAATACATTTTAAGTGCCAGAGTAGATCACTTACAACGAATTAAGTGATTCAGATGTCAAGTGTTGCGAATCGACGTGGACATGTACAGCATTAAACTGGTGACAACTCACTATTCCGTGTTTTAAACCATAATTAAAGATTTTATTGGCTTCAGTATCAAATTAATGCTATTTTGCTTTATAAAAAGATGAGGAAATACCTTCTTCCTTATTCAGAGTCAGGCTGCCAAATAATGGACCCAGCAGCCCAAGAAATAACAGGACATATTACTGGCAAAGGCAAACCACACAAGCAAATCAGCCAACACGTAGTTCAGTGAAATATGTTTACCAAGAAAAAGGCAACATTTCAGAAAATGTCTCTGGCAACACTTCATCCTCTCCACCATTAAATGAAGTCAAGAATCAATACAATGAGATAAACTGGCTTTTGGTTCTGTGTGGAGGGCGACAACATGACTGCAGTTCACATAAGTCAACAAGCTGCAATTTTATATGTTTTTCAAATATATTATATTTTTTCTCTCTCTGGGGTTTCAGCTAGGAAAACGACAGAAGGACTAACAATAGTGCAACCCTGCCCCTTTTGCAGGGGTAAAATAAATAAATGTAACGGTGGGGCACTGGTCCAACTGGATCCCGTTACTCTACGAGGTAAAGTTTCCCCTAGGTACAGATCTAGGATCTGATTCCCCAATTGTAGCTGTAACCATAAGTGGGGAAAATGCTGATCTAACATGTTTAGTGTCTAGGGTCAACATCTCGCTACACTGCCCCAAAAATACCTCTTCTTCCAGGAAATGTAGGCTTTTTTTTTTACATGTTCAAATAGTGTTTCTATACTTTTTTCCGCTTTGCATTCATTGCCATTTTCTTTTTCATCTCTTCCTCCTCCAAGCGCATTTCATCCTCATCTTCCTTGATTCCCAGACGTAAACTGGGAGAAGTAGAGAGAAAAAAAACAAGAAAAAATGCATTAAGGTGGACAGTGGTTGTGCCTGCAAGTCGGCTTCTCCTTTATTTTTTATGGGGAAGGGTAAAGAATTGGTTATTTGGGGCATCATTCAGTTTTTCCTCCTCTTGGCCATATTCCGTTTGAGTTCTTCCAGCTCTCGTTTCTCCTCTTCCTGATCTTCAAGCACAGCCAATTTCAGGCTAACAGGACAAGGCAAGGCACAGGAGCATAGGAGAGAGCATGCACATATAGAGGCAGAACAAAGGAGTGAGTGAGTTGAAACAATGTTCTGGCAACAAATACATAGAACAGGGCTATTCAACACTTTTCCTGTAGAGAACCCTCCAGAACTGTGGTTAAATAGCACATCTATACACTAAGGCGGTATATCGTAATGCTGGAAAGCTGCATTGTGTGCAAACTTTGGTTTTTCAAACTAACCCAGCTTTAACCCACCTTAAAAGTCAAGCATTAGTGGATTATTTAAGTTGTGTCTAAAACACTGCCGCCATCTACTAATAAACAGGAGGCAATGCTCTGTAAAACCGTCTACCACAACAGTAGCATGTTTTATCGACTAACAAGTGGAATATTGAAGTCCTCTCTGTCTTTGTCAATAATGAAAATAACCTAACACTTCAAACCTATAGCCCTGTTCTCCTAAGGTATTAGCAAATGTGAAAGAACATTATTCATATAGGTTGGAGTGCAGATAAAGGATAGGCTGTTTTCAAAGGTCTAGGACACTCCAGAGGTCTCTCCCCTAACCAATTACTTACCTCCTGGCCTCTTCTTTTTGCTGGTCCCTCCAACTGCTTTCCATGAACTTTAATGCATAGTCACTTTCCTCTTTGTATCTGGGGTACAAAAACACAGTCATTTAACCCAGGCTTTTGGAGTGGAATGGAAAAAGAACTACAAGTAGAGGGCTTCCAACAAGTAGAGGGCATCACCACAGACAACTTGTGTGTGTGTGTTTATTTGTTTGTCTCCTTACTTGGTCCGATCATAGCCAAAGATTTCCCTGATATGTTTGGAGATTTCGTCTTGGGGCTCCCCTTCATCGTCAATGAAGTCCTCCATCTCTGAGTCATACTCTTCCTCTTCCTCGTACTTCCTCTTGTAGGCCGAGGTGATTGGTGGAAGCATTGTGCCTTGGAGAAAACAGGGAAGTATTCATTTGGGCACAAAATTAACAAATAACTGGAAAATGTGTGCCTGTTTCAGAGAGGTCTATGAGTAGGGAAGAGACACAGACAATTCAAAATGAGTCATGCAATTTGGCACATACACTATCATTCAAAAATGTGGGGTCAAAAAGAAAAAAAGTGTCCATAGAAATAATATAAAATTTATCAGAAATACAGTGTAGACATTATTAATGTTGTAAATGAAGCTGTAGCTGGAAATTGCAGATTTGTTATGGAATATCTAAAGTGGATATAAAGGTCTACACACCCCGGTTTAAATGCCAGGTTTTTGTGATGTAAAGGAATGAGACAAAGATAAATCATGTCAGAACCTGAAATCTTCGAGGGGGAAAAATGAAAAACAAAGCAATTTAATCATACTCATTTGCTGTGCTTCATGCGGTCACTTTTTTGGAAAACATATTTTGGCTGGTAAATCTAAGCGGCAATAATAATTGAACAAATGGTTTCACAATTTTAATAGTGCCTGTAGTTTATATGCCTTATTAACGTTAGAAATTAACTGACATGGTCAAATTATATTAAATAATTTTGCCTGTAAAGGGTCGTTGCATTGATCCACAACTGAAAAACAATAACAGTGAAATATAATTCTTCCGATTATTGACAGCCCTGTGTCTGGGAAGGTATTTTCAAGTAGTACAACATATAGAATTCCACTGTCTGATCATCTACAAATGGAGACATGACAAGTAGTGAAGGGCACAGATAGTCGAATATTTGAATACCCGAAATGTAATTAGTATTCGAATACTTGTGTGTGTATTCAATTAACCCCCATTTTGTTTTCATTTGTATTTTTTGGGTTTATGTAAATAAACTTGAATGTTATTTTTCTAAATACTTTTAAAATTCCAATCAAATGTTTTTTCTACAAATGACGATATACCACGACATAAAAAGTTATACAGTTTTAAGTCGTTTTTATAACATTTCCTCATTCACATGTGTGTGTCAACCACACTGCTTCCTCCATACATGCAGTCGCATTTGTGAGCTTCATTGAGCTGATGGTACATGAGAACACCCTGTCCTTCATGCGTAATGTAGTTGTGCTCATGTGGTAGATTTCAGAAATACTTTTCGGATATGGACCAAAAAACGTTTTTACCCCACAACAACCACAACCACTCCTATCTAGCTACATCAGTGTGCATTTATCTGCCTTAAGTGTTTTATAGCAGTACATTCTTCTGTACTGCAATGTATGAGTAGGGCTGAAACTATCATACAATATGTTCAACAGTTGGAGTTACATTGCTGGGTCTACTATTTCTGTTACTAGTTCTTACCTGGCGGTCTCATAATTGGTCTGGGCTGCATGCCAGGTCTGGGAGGCATCCCTGGCCTATTAGGTGGCATGCTTGGCCTGGGCAGCATGCCTGGATTGTGCGGCCCTCCCCTGGCTCCACCAAAGGTCTTTGAGGAAATGGTTTCAGCAACCACACTGCACTTAGGTCTCCCTGGCCCGGAGCCTATACCACTGGCTGGCCGCCCAGGCATGGGTCCCCCAGCCCCAGGTCTAATCGCTCCTCTTCCGGGGTGTCCTTGGGAGCTACCGCTGCCCAGTCTGGCTTGTGCAGGCTCCCCTGGTCTTGCTTGAGGAGGGCCCCCTAATCTGGCTTGAGAGGGGCCCCCGAATCTGGCTTGAGTGCCCCCCGGTCTGGGAGGACCTACCGCTGTGGGTTTCATTTGCCCGTTATTCCCTGATCTTGCTGAGGAATTTCCACCTGGTCGCACTGGTTCTCCATTTCCAGGCCTGGGAGGGCCTCCGGCGTTTCCTGGCCTTCCAGAGCTGCCTTGGCCAGGTCGTGCCTGACCAGGGCAGACAGGTCTGCTTTGACCCGACCCCTGTGGTCTTGCCTGGGTGGAATGCGGAGCAGCACTTGGTCTCACACCAGAGCTGCTGGGTCTTGATGGAGGCAATGAAAGGTACCCCTTTCTGGAAGGGTTAAGGTCACTTGTGGCAGTAGTTTTCTGGCCTGCCAAGGATGGCCGCTGGTGCAGATTTTTGGCTGAGATCTGAGAGGAGGCTCCCTTGGCGGGGGCTTTGCTGCTTAAGGCACCGGACGAGCTGGAAGAGGAGCTGAGAGACGTTTTGGCTCGGTCTCGGTCCTGAGACTGCTTAGCAGAACTATGCTGACTTCTCTCGCTCAACTTGGAGGGTGGCAGCACAGGCTTTGGTTTTTTGCCCTGCCCACTGGAGAATGGCCTTTCCAACGAGCTTCTGAGTGGCTGCTTCCCATTGTTAATGTCTCGGTCAGATGTGCTTTTCCTCGAGGAACTAAAGCTGGCCTGGGTTTTGTCTCTTTCTCTGTCCTTATGTGTGTCCCTATAACGCTCTTTATCTGAGGGCCTGTTGTCTTGGCCACCTTTACTCAGTCTCTTCGCCTTGCGTTCCAACTCCAGCTCCCGTATCTCATCAGCCGTCCGCAACCTCTCTGGCTCACCCTTCTTTCTTGGCTTGGCTTTCACCTCCACCGGCTCAAACTGCTTCTTCTGAGCAAGTTTGAGCAGCTCGGTAAAGTTCATGGGTGGAGGGGCAGGTTTAGGTGGTCCACCTGGTCTCTTTGGGGGTTTGGGACTGGAGCTGGGAGCAGTCTGTCTGGGTCCTTCGGGGTCCGGTTCGGTCTCAGAGTCTGTATGCGCATATTCGTAGTTATCCTCGTAGTCTTCATCATAAGTGTTACTTTGATGCTGCTCGTCATCCTTATCTCCGCGTGATCTCCTTTTCTTCGGTTCATCCACCACAGGGATGCCGTTGTAGCCCCGAAAGTTGTCCTTGGTCCGAGAAGCCATTGCTCGAGCCTTGCGGTCAGACTTTAGCTCAACCCTTTTAGCGAGAAGGTGCTCTTTCTTCTTCATACTTAGGAGCTCTGTGCAAAGCAGTAGAATCAAGTGTAAAAATCACCATTGATCAGCAAGACTTCAAATACAAACACATCAATGAAATAACTAACCTTTCTTTTTGTTCTCCATCTCTTTTTTCTTCAAGAAAGCCTGGACGGCTGCTGAGTTGACACCTTTCACTTTAGGGTCCTTTTTTGGTGGTCCCGTTTGTAAACTATACCGCTTCTGAAAAGAAATGCAAAATAAAAAGATGCACATGTGAAGGTAAGTCATTTAACCTAGTAGGGATTTAGAAAATGTCAATCAAAAAGTGAACAAATGGATGCCTTGTGGCTTGTTTAAGCCAAAAAGAATTAATAAGAAATCTAATCTGCAGTATATAACAACATGTGATTCCCCCGTTGCTTTACCTCGTAGGAGACATCCTAAGAGGTTAATCAATCTCCTTTTGACGAGTCTAAAAAAAGTATCTCCTACATATGTGTGCAGGTGTAGGGGATATATTGAGTACAACCAAATATTTTCATTACTGACAAAGACAAACAGAGAGGACTTCAATATTCCACTTGTTAGTAGATAAAACATGCTACTGTTGTGGTAGATGGCACCCAAATACCATACTCCTACAGATTTCAGATAAATTTGTTCAACAAATTATGGGTGGCAGAGCACACAACCCAGTATCCAGTGTATCCTAGGAATACATGACTGCTGACATTGGACTTATCTTCGTGTCATTCAAAGATTGGTAAATTACATTATGCTCCATTCAAAACCAATATACACCAGAGGGGCATTCCAGAAATCTTGATTAGCAACTCATGGAATTTCTTGTATTGTAACTGATGTATTCTTAATTCTATCAATGTATAATGGAATTACTGATTTTAGTATTGGGTGCATGAAATGTTTAGATAAGAATAAGAATGTGGGATAGGGTGATCATGTCCCCGTCCATTTATTTATGGTCATTTCTGACCTCTTCATTGATCTATGGGAATCAATGTTCATTAACACCTCCTTCGCGGTGCAGAAATGTAAAATTACACAGCGCAAAAAACATACTATGATAAGTGTTTACAATAGAGAACTAATAATGAAAACAATATCATAAAAGCGCCGTAAGTCAGTACCCGGGTATTAAATGAAATGCATTTTTTTGGTGGAAACCAAGATAATTGCACTTTGCACTGCCCCTAGTGGTCTGGAGCACTTCCGTTGTGAGCAACTTGAAATGCAGCGTTTCGCACAATGCTATAGTGTTTTGGAATAATGCTGTGGTGTTGTGAGCCGATGCTGTGGTGTTGTGAGCTAATGCTGTGGTGTTGTGAGTAGTTGCTTATTTTCTGAAATGCAGTGTATTTATAAATGTTTCATTTTTGTTAATGTTGTTAGCTTCCTGTCCCGGTGATGTCCAAGAACAAAAGTTATGCAACCAAGTCAGGGGAGAGCCTTTTATTTCAGCAGGAGACTTACGATGTTAACAGGTCATAGTTCCCACTCTCTCTCTCTCCAAAGAATACACGAAGTTCCACAGTACTTATAATACAAGGCAGGCGGCCTAGGGTCAAACCCAGCCAAATACCCTCCAATAAGAAAGGCCTAAATGACCCTTGTATGGGATGTTCCAGCATATGGTCATTGGTCCTATCCCTCAAGCCAGTGATAGTCACACGGGCAACTCCTAGCAGGAGGTATGGACAGGATGTGTGTCTTATCTATACACCTGTGCTCAAGAGTTAGTACATTTGTGTTGTGTTAAGTTTCTCAAGCCTACTTTTTCTCAATGTTGTTGTGTATTGTGTGTTAATGTTTTGTTTTAAACATTTGTTTGCATCACTAAGGTTGTGTTGTGCACCCGTGGGCCACTGTACTAACAGCACATTAGTAATAACACGTTAGAAGACAGCCGTGCCTCTCCTCTGACCCTTTTCTGAAACTAAACCCTAGACAATGTTTGTGCACGAATACACCTTTTAACCTTGCTTTTAGCATTGTAATTCATTTTATATTGTTACTAGCTTAAACTAGACATTAATTTTGTTGCCAGTACCCTTTCCACTAAAACATATTATAATCGCATAACTAACAACTTCTGTGGTGAGCATAAACAAATTACATATCTGATGCAGATTAGTTTGTAGATAATAATCTCTAGCTGCATCACCTACCTTTATGCCTTCGCCTATTTAGGTAATGTACCTTATGTCATGTGGAAATCATTTAATAAAAACATGCATTTGGCTGTGGCCAAACACCTAGCAAAAAAGCTACTTGCTTCCAGGCCCTGACCTAAACCCCATTCTAACCACATTTTTGCTTATTATTCAAAGTGCAATGCCAATAGAACTATTGGATAATAGTCCAGCAACTTTCTATTTAGATTTACATGGGATACAGTAGATTCTGCAAGTCATTGTGATAATCTGAGGGGAGACATTTAAGGGCCATGACACCCTTAATGGACCAAATTGGAATAAGAAAACTCCTGCACATATTTAAAATCAAGCAGTGTCCATAGTTTACAATGAAGCAATGTCTTTAACATAATGCACTGCCTTAACATTAATGTGTTTATATATATATATATATAGTCCTGTCAAACGAATGAAATCATAATCACATTAATGTCAGTAGTTAACATAGATACATACATACGCAGCTTGGTCAAACAAACATAAATATATATGTTTGTCTAATGATTGCTGATGACAGTGCAAATATATATACTTTTTTTGTCATGTTTGTTCTTTTCAATACATGTTGAACATGTATTTATATTTCAAGCCTGATTAACTTTTTCAAAGTAGAAAGTAAACTCTGGAGAACACAAGGAAAAACACTAAACTTTCTGTAGATACAGCAAAGAAGTGCAATGTACACCTAGCAAAGATATAAACAAACTTTTTAGACCATATTAATGAGCAGAAATAAAATGACAATTATTGGTGCACAAAAAGTATATAAAATGTTGTGAACAAAATTAGAGTTATTTAAATGTTGGCTGAGCAATTCTGTGTTGCAGAAAATTGGGCTGCACAATATATCGTTTCAGCATCGACATTGGGATGTACGTATCAGCAATAGTCACATCGCAGAACGTGCGATTTAGTAATGTAAACATATATCAGTCTGCAATATATTATCGAAAACTAGCGTTATATCTGTCTGACATAATGGAATTTACTGTGATTTATGGGTGATTGGACAGTAAATTATTATTATTATTTTAAACACAGAGTTTGCTTGCGTGTGACGAAATGAACGAGGAACAGGCACAAAAGGCTAAAATGGAGAATTTGGTTGCAAAAAGATTTGCAACATCAATTATATGGAAATATTTTGGCTACAGACAGGATGATGTTGACCAAAAACAGGTACTTTGTCAAGAGTGCCTTGCAATTGTTGCCACAACACGGGGCAACATGACCAATTTGTGTAATCATTTAAGGCGGCACCACAAATCTTATGACGAGTGCCATGCATTTAAAAGCCGTCCAAAGCAAAAACACCATATAAGAAAGGTTCCAAATGGCAGGTAATTATTATTTTTTTTATCACAGAATCAATAACATTTCACATTGCCAAAGACTTGGTACCAATTAACACAGTTACCAAAGAGGGTATTAAAACCATGATACGTTTGCTTGACAAGCGGAATGTAATGCCATCACGCAACATTTTTTCTCAAGTTGCCATCCCAGAGCTGCAAGAGAAATGCAAGACAAGTTGAAACAGAGCTCTCACAAGAAGAATATTACACAGCAACAACAGACTTGTGGTCCAGCCAGACAATGGAGCCCAACATAAGTCTGACTGTACACTTAATTAATTAGGACATCACCTGAAAAGTCACTGTTTGCAAATGCATTTTCCCCAGTGGATCATACAAGTGAGAACATCGCAACAGGGATGAGAGAAGCTGTAGCTGATTGGGGCCTAGATGAGAGTCGTCTAGTCTATATAACAACAGACAATGCCACGAACACGGTGAAGGCTGCCGCCCTGAACAAGTGGACCAGATTGCAGTGCTTTGGCCACAAACTGCATCTTGCAGTTGGTAAGATATGCCTAATTGTGCATTCTATTTTACTACTGTTGCTATTGCTATACTATTACTGTTACATATTATTACCTAGCAACCTGTTCTGAAATATAACAATTTTCATTAATTTCATAAATTGTTATTGTAGAGGATGGGGCTTTCGAAGAGTGAAGGATACAGACTGTCAGGTTGAAAGCCAATGCTCTTTCTGAAGACATCCTCTGTTTTTCATATCACAGAAAAACAACCCTATAACAAACTCACCATATTATCACACATTTGCACTTTGTGTTGGTGACAAAGCACTACATTCAAATGTGCATCTTTGTCACACAAACCAATGATAAACATTCACTTGGAAGTTCGCATAGAAAAACAATGGGAGAACGCCACACACAAATAAGCCAAATGCCCTTTGAAGCATGGTGTATGCATACATATTTACAAGATTTGATTTTGATTTCGGGAAGGCAGTGCTCAACTGCTTCAGACAACTGTTTTAAATATAATCTGGGGCAATCTTATGAGATCCAAACGACGAGGATTTTTACAACTGTCTCTACCTATTAATGATGTTGTCTACCGCGGTGTGACACTATACAAGTAAGCAACAGCAATGTGGCTAGTCAATGGGATTCGGCGTTCATTTATAAAGGGTAATTATTGGATTAACGTAGTAATCACACCAGCTGTTTACTAAGTAAATGTTTTAACCATTATTAATAAGCTATTGTATTCTATGCAATCGTTATTTGCCTGCTATATACTTTAGCAAAACAGTTTCAAAGTTTCAAAGGCTTACTTACCGGTACGCTACTCAGGCCTTGGTTTTGAGAGGCAATGGAGAGGACATTTTCGAAGTCCATGCTGAGCTTTTAGCTGATTACAGTACTCTGACGTTAACTTGTTTGACTCATTCGATAATGTTATTCCCTGGCAGAAAGGCAAAGTATCACAGACTACCCCCTTAACTAGCTGTGTGCAGATTCGTCAACCATATTTACACATTCTAATATCTTCAGAAAATGTTACGGGGCAAGTTGTAAGACTGACTCGCTAGTTTGTATGAATGTAACTGCCTAGCAGTCAAACTCAGCGGATAAACAAGGCAGACGTTGCAAGCTCACAAAACGAAGCCTAGCTAGCTAGCTAGCCACGTACTAGAAGTCGTCACTATGATGACATCGGTTTAATCAACTTCAAACTAGAACCACAAATAAAGTAAATTGATCACAACTAAATAACCGTGGGGGAACGAATGTTTAAACGAAGAGCCAAGCCAAGCAAATATCAAATATTTGTCAATCTATTCGTACTACTTCTGTTACAACCGGGCACCACTGGTGGCACATATACAACAGATTTCGTCTTCCGGTTAGTGAACGTAATTTCCTTCAGAGAGAACACGAACAGTCTCTGTGGACTAACTGACTGGTGCGGCTTTCAAAACATAAGGGTAAAGTTAAATCTCGGACTGCGTGTTGATTTTAAGAAACCGTGGTGCTTTTCGACTAGCCCTGATAAAAAAAACGCGATTACCGTAAGCGGATATTTTCTTTCTCTATGAACAGACATTTACAGTCCGGTTCGTAGGTCTTCCTGTGGGTGTTTCAGGTTGCATTGAAAACAATCTAGAATGGGAACCCGAAAACTCCAGCAAACACCTAGCTCCCCCACTCATAACTGAAGATCGGTGGCGTGATGATTTGAACAGTTTCAAATGTATGCCTATGTGCAGTACTTATCAAAAGTATGGACACACCTACTGCTTCCAGTGGATTTCTTTATTTTTTAAAAAAAGTTTTCTACATTGTAGAATTATAGTGAACTGAATATGTAGAAAAAGTGGCATACGTTTCAATGCTTGAAGCGTAGGCCAATATATATATATATATATAAGATAGCTGTTCATCATCTCGATGGACAGGGACTTCGCTAGACTTATTTTATGGGGGCTTAGCCCCGAAAGTTATTTGTGAATTTTGTTGGTGTTGGATGGATTAAGTAATAATAATATTAATACATTATATTTATATAGCACTTTTCATGGACCCAAAGACACTGTACAAAATTAACAGAAACAAACAAACAAAAACAATGCATTCAGAGTGGACTTTAATATATTTAGATGGAATTTAAGTCATTAGATCAGTGTCTAACACAAACTGAGATTATTGTGTTTGGCAACAAAAATAAAAGAACAAGTATTTGTAAAGAGCTGGATTCTCTGGCACTTTAAAACCAAGGTTCAAGTCCATAATCTTGGTGTTCTGATAGACTCAGATTTAACAGTCATATCAAATTGGTCACCAAAACAGCATTCTAGCATCTGAAAAATATATCCAGAATCAAAAGCCTGGTGTCCCAAAAAGACCAAGAGAAGCTCATCTATGCTTTTATCTCTAGGGTTGACTACTGTAATGGCCTCTTAACTGGATTCCCTAAAAAGATGGTAAAACAGCTGCAGCTCATTCAGAATGCAGCTGCTAGAATGTTAACCAGGACCAAGAGGACAGAGCAATTCACTCCGGTTCTTAAATCTTTGCATTGGCTTCCGGTCAGTTACAGGATAGACTTTAAAGTGGTGCTTTTATTGTATAAATCTCTGAATGGATTAGGACCCGAATACATTTTTGATATGTTTGAAGAATATAAACCGAGCTGGGCTCTTAGATCCATGAACTCAGGTCAGCTAGTAGAGCCCAGATTCCTAACTAAACATGGAGAAGCTGCGTTTAGCAGTTATGCTGTACACAACTGGAATAAACTACCAGAAGATCTTTGAGGTTCACCAAACGTGTCCATTTTTAAATCCAGGCTAAAACACTTCTCTTTTCACGTGCCTATGACTGAGCTCTTAAACTTAACCCCACTGTGAGCCTGTTGTTATAACAGCACTGTTTAGTCTTATAGCTTTTCAAGCTTCCTATGTTTTATTATTATGCTGTATTTTATATTTCTCTTCTTGATTTATTTTGTTATTAAATGTATATCCTGCTCTATTTTACCAATTGTAATGCAAGTTCTGGTGCTATCAGAGGAATAACCTCTGTGTAAACTGTTTTGATTATATTGCATTATTTCTGTTTTCACTGTAAAGCACATTGAATTGCTTCTATGTATGAATTTTGCTATGTAAATAAACTTACATGCTAGGCTTAACCCCCCAGCTATGATTTTTTGTGTGAATTCCCTGTCCATGGATATAGGATAGTGAATAATACAGGGACCAAAGTATGTCCAGTCTTGTTTGAATGAGTAGAAGGCACAGTTAAGCAAACTTGTGGAATGGCGGGGACTTCAATTTATTGACTAAATGGTGGTACAGGGACTTAGGTTCACATATACTATACTATACTATAACCCAGCTGGATTTACAGTGGGGAGAACAAGTATTAGATACACTGCTGATTTTGCAGGTTTTCCTACTTACAAAGCATGTAGAGGTCTGTAATTTTTACCATATGTACACTGTGAGAGATGGAATCTAAAACAAAAATCCAGAAAATAACATTTTATGATTTTTTAATAATGAATTTGCATTTAATTTACATGACATAAGTATTTGATCACCTACCAACCTTTAAGAATTCTGGCTCTCACAGACCTGTTAGTTTTTCTTTAAGCCCTCCTGTTCTCCACATGACCAAGACCAGAGAGCTGTGTAAGGACATCAGGGATAAAATTGTAGACCTGCTCAATGCTGGGATGGTCTACAGGACAATAGGCAAGCAGCTTGGTAAGAAGGCAACAACTGTTGGCGCAATTATTAGAAAATGTAAGAAATTCAAGATGACGGTCATTCTCCCTCGGTCTGGGGCTCCATGCAAGATCTCACCTCGTGGGGAATCAATGATCATGAGGAAGGTGAGGGATCAGCCCAGAACTACGCGACAGGACCTGGTCAATGACCGGAAGAGAGCTGGGACCACAGTCTCAAAGAAAACCATTAGTAACACACTACACCGTCATGGATAAAAATCCTGCAGCGCACGCAAGGTCCCCCTGCTCAAGCAAGCGCATGTCCAGGCCCGTCTGAAGTTTGCCAATGACCATCTGGGTGATCCAGAGGAGGAATGGGAGAAGGTCATGTGGTCTGATGAGACAAAAATAGAGCTTTTTGGTCTAAATTCCACTCGCCATGTTTGGAGGAAGAAGAAGGATGAGTAAAACCCCAAGAACACCATCCCAACCGTGGAGCATGGAGGTGGAAACATCATTCTTTGTGGATGCTTTTCTGCAAAGGGGAGAGGACAACTGCAGGATGGATGGGGCCATGTATCGCCAACAACCTCCTTCCCTCAGTAAGAGCATTGAAGATGGGTCGTGGCTGGGACTTCCAGCATGACAACGACCCGAATCACACAGCCAGGGCAACTAAGGAGTTGGCTCTGTAAGAAACATCTCAAGGTCCTGGAGTGGCCTAGCCAGTCTCCAGACCTGAACCCATTAGAACATTTTGGAGGGAGCTGAATGTCTGTATTGCCCAGCGACAGCCCCGAAACCTGAAGGATCTGGAGAAGGTCTGTATGGAGGAGTGGGCCAAAATCCCTGCTGCCGTGTGTACAAACCTGGTCAAGAACTACAGGAAACATATGAGCTCTGTAATTGCAAAAGGTTAATGAACCAAATATTAAGTTCTGCTGTTCTGATTAACCAATACTTATGTCATGCAATAAAATGCTAATTATTATTTAAAAATCATACAATGTGATTTTTTGGATTTTTGTTTTAGTTTCCATCTATTACAGAGGTTTCTAAGTAGGAACACCTGCAAAATCAGCAGTGTATCAAATGCTTGTTCTCCCCACTGTATATGCCTCAAATTGGAGTAGGCCATATGTAATTTTTTTGATCTTCAGACTAATGTATTTGCTTTCTGTTACTCTAGCCTAAATGTAGATTGTGGCATGAGTCTGATATTGCTTAATTGTATTGTTAGTTATTGTTTTTTCTCTTCTCATTCTTCAGCATGATCAGCAATTTTGTATTTTTGATTGCATGCATACAAGCTGCTTTCAGCGTTTAGTTGAATTATTATCTAGGTATTACCGCTGTGCCAGCTACATTTTCATTGCTTTTAATAGATGAATACCCTATCTTGTAGCCTATTTTTTCATTAATTTATATTTGTTTGTTTGATTGTCCCTGGTGCATAGCTGATACAGCTAGTTTATACATTTCATTCCAACTTACCACCTCTAATTACTCAATGTTGTCAGCATTTTAACTTTGTTTCTGTAACGGTGACAATAATTCAATACAATTTTAGTGCTAGAACTGAAGAAAAACTATCCCCCATGCTGATTCAATTTGCCCATTCAGTAATTTTACCCTGTAGCTGGGCCTGCATGTAAACAAGAGTGTTGTGGCTAATTAGACGCTCACTGGCCCCTTCAGGCAAGTGTATAATGACTGGTAATGATGCTGCGCTTTGCTAGTGAAGTGAAATCCGGTGGCATCCCATAAGGCACCGCGTTATATGTTAGCTTGCGCAGTTTCACATAAATGGCTAGGCCTGCCTCAATTAATTGACATGTGCATTTGTATACATTGATTTCAAACCGTGATACATACAAAACGATATATGTCCTTAATTCAATGTTCAATTGATGATTATGTTTATTCTTCTAAAATGATAAGATGGATTTGTTAATTTGATTTTAATGCTATTTTTGCCCTGAATGATCGGCTTGTTAATTGTTTTCACGTGACATCATGGCATATGGGAACGCCCACTTCATGGGCAAAACAGTCTCCTTCCACTGCGCACCACTGACATCTTTGACTAGGCCCTAGTCAAAATGCCAGATAGTTGCAGGTCCATTGGATGCACTAAATGCATATATATTTTGTATTTGCAGTCATATGCACATGTAATAAATGTAATGAATGACATGGTCTGTTTTAATCTGCACTTATGCAACTCCAATGGCCTAGCTAACATTTGTGAGGCTAGCTAAACCTCTCATTAAACATATAGGATTAGCTAAATAAATAAAGTTAATACAGGAGAAAATTGCACCAATCCAACCTTCTCCACAATAACCCAGGCTGTTAATGGTGGGCCATTTAAACAGAGGGAATAGTTTGCTTGACAATGAGAAAACATTTATATTATTATTAGTACATTTGTCACAAGGAGGTATGTCAGAAAACAGGGTTAACATGCGTTGAGTTTAAACCACAAATCTGGGTTGACTGACTGAGCTGTCAAACTCAGAGTTGACGGTATCAGAACAGGTGGTGACTAAAGTCAACTCTGAGTTAAGTTAACCCTGAGTAAAGCATGTGTATGAGATAAAAAGCCCTCATCAATTGAGCGCAGATAACAAGATTCACCATGCAACAGAATAAAAGAGTCTTCTCTCTCAGTTTAGTTGGTCTGACTAACCGGTTAGTGTACAGTTCATCTCCAACACATTGTTCCAAAGTTGGTATTCCCAGGTCAAATGCATGCATTTCATTGACAAATGTATTACAAACAACACTTACTAACAATAATTAATATTCCTAAAGTATAGAACTGCCACCTAATTAATCAGTTACAAACATATGTTGCTTGTGTTTACAGAGATGGTGTTGCACCCAATTATGGATCCATTGGGCTTCTTCACACTTCTGGGGTTGAAAGACAGAATCCTGGGCAAACTCTTTCATATACGTCCCTCTACAAGTCAGGAGGATCATCACACAAACCAACGTCCTGGACATGTTTGAGTCATTGGCCCTTTGGATGGTGAATAACTTTGCTGAGGTTTCTTCTCAGTGACATTGAACCAGGGAAGCTCTTCCTTTCCAAACAATTGACTGCTCACTTAAATCTCATGATGGTGTATTTAATGGCACACACAACAACTTCTGATTTTTAGCAGGATGCATTGGCCACACAGAATCAATGTCGTCGTTGTCAACTATAGGCACTGGAACTTTATTAGAATCAGATAACAGGCATGGGGCTCTATGATATAAATAATCAAGGCAGTGTCTTGTTTTTATACTGTTTAGAGATGTTAATACAATTAATGTTGTCAAATAAACAGTTCCAGAATATAGTATTCCTGTACATTTCTCCTGAATATTGAACACCGTAGAAGCAGCCCCCAGGTGATGATATGTAAGAACAACATTTTGGCATCTTTATCCTGAGACTTAATTCTGGCTGCTGCTCATCTTCAGATATCAAGGGATAAGAGGGCATTTGTGGCAAGAGGGTAGATGCACTCTAAATATGAGGAAAAAAACATTCAAAAAAGTAGTTTAGTGGCAAGAAAATGGCACTTGTTCACCATTAAACATTTCTATACATACCAAAGTTAAAATGTTATGTTTTTGCCATCATCAAAATGTTCATACTAAGACAAAATGCAAACATTTATAGGATACTTGTCACATGGCTGGGAGTAGGACACAGGCGCAGAGACATGGCGGTGGCAAAAATCCATAGTTATATTTAAATGAAAAGAAACCAACATAAAAGCAGCTTACCGTGACTGGGTATTGGCTAAACAGCCACTACAAACCATAATGATCCACACAGAGTGTGGGCAAACATTCACATAAATGTGTTCCCCAGTTGGAGGCAACAATCTACACCTGCCTCCAATTGGGGAGACCAAATTTAAATAGAGATGCCTAGAGGCACCTCTTTCTGTTTTGTCCTGACTATGGCCCCAGCCCAGTGCAGAAATGGCTAGGGGCATAGCCAGGACATGACCATACTTTTGGTCAGTGATAGACAACAGCCTGTAGTCTTAATGAAGGGGTGTATCAGTAAATTTATCTGTTGGATTGATAACACACAATAAATAACACAAACATACAACCAATACTGAAGTTGTCTTGGACTGCAATGTTAAAGTCAAGAGATATGCAGTACAATACTATGCGAGATGCTTGTGTATTGAACACTGGTTACTGTTGCTTTTCAACCATAGGTAATAAAAGTACTTCCCCATGTTTCACCAGAGTATTTGACTTTTTCACTGCTTTTTACTATGACTAGTTTAAGAAATGTCAGAGTTTTTACTATGACTAGGCTAAGAAGTGTAAGTGTTGTTAGTCCACTGGATCTCCCTTGGCTACCTCCCCAGGTTGTTGCATTATGTTTAGGGGCTCAATCACATCATTATGTTTAGGAGCTCAATTACATCCACCTGTGATTTAATAAGCAAGGATGCTTCAAGCTGATTTTGCAATTTCCATGCCTAATATGTTAGGTGTGATGACTGTATGTGGCTATAGCATAACCAATGATATTGGCTATGAAGTGAAATAGTGGAAACTCACAATGTTAATATCTAGGACAAATGTTACTTGATTTGAGTGCTTTTGTCATGAATCATGAAATGGAAAGTGTATACGTTTGTCTGGGCTGGGGTCATAACAGTAAATGTATCTAATTCAGGAACTGTAACTAAAAAACAAAAACATCTTTCAAAAATATTTTCTATTTCTGAAGTACACTAATTATTTAACTAATGTACTGTATTCAAATGAGATTAACCCCAGCCCTGGGGTGTATGTATTTCATGAAAATGGAATGGATTTGACTGACACAAGGAAGAGCTTTTTACAGCACAGTGACCCCTGAGGATATTCTACAGAAAAATAGAGCGATGGAGTAATAGGGAAAGTAAAGAGACATGGTAATGTCTTCAGAAGACCAAGATAAGGACACCATTATGGGTATTGCAAATAAGTTAGTGAGCAGATCATGTATTTCTAAAAAGTATTGTATTGCAGTAGAGGTTGCACCAAGGGATAGTTTAACATGCTGGAATAATGTGCTTAACCCAGTCAAACTTGGATTGCAGTATTTACAGGTACCTTTAGGGGTTAATTATCTCAAATGCTGATTTTGGGTACCAGATACAAAATCACTTTTGTGCCCCTAGCCAAAAGTAAACTTCCATTTACAAATTAGGAGCTATGTCCTTTAGCACACTAAGTATGTATAAACATTTTATTCGAGTAACATTTAAATTAGAATATTTTACATTTGTTAAAATAGAACCACTTATTACATTGGAAATATAACTTTTTTACTAAATATATTCCTAATTTATTTCAAATACATGAATGATAATATGAAATATTTAACTAAATAATAACACTTTAAATATTTAATTATCATTTGAAACGATTTGGCCTTAATAAGTCACATGTTTATTCAGTTTTCAGTATTTAAGACTCTTGGACCAAGATTAATATTTTAAATAGTTACTTGAAGTGTATTTTTGCAAAATGCACATATATAATGCCTTTAGGGAACTTGCTATGAATCAAGAGGTTCGTTTTTATCAAACAGACGTCCAAGTGGTGCAATAAGCGCCGTCATTTGCGGCATCTTCAATCACTCTTGTCGCTGTTCAAAACGGCGTTTTCACTAAAGAACGTAGAACGGCGTTCAGCATCCAGGAGACCGTCCGGACAGCATCTACGTCTTGTGAGCAACATTAAAAAAACACTTCCCGGTCAAGGAAATTAGGAACTTTTCAAAATATAAGGAACCAACGTATTACTTCAAAACAGATTACTTAATTGTTTAAGAAAAGTTACCTATCAAAACATGGAAAACAATTCATGTCTGATCATATTTAAGAGTAATTTCAATAAAAAGGGTATTAAAACAAAGGGCAAATTTATAAAATCCAAGAGCAAAATTTAGACAATGTCAATATGGAAGATATATTGCGTCATAGCTCATTAATTATTGAATGTTCCACAGAGAAAGCAATGTAGGAAATGTTCAGGAGAGTGTGTAGAGTAAGACAAACCTGTCTAATCATGGGAAATGGTGTGCTACATCTAGCAACACAATATTTTGCACACCCTCTTTAGGGCCCACTGCAAAACACTATAATGGGCTATACATGTACATGTATTTGTTGCTGGCATTTTACTCCACCCATCTCATTGGCCACAATGTAACTCAATGGATATGAAATATATATTGCCCTATAGAATATATATATTTTTCTATATGGCAGTATGCATTTCATATCCATTGAATTACATTGTGGCCAATGGTATGTCCAGAAAAAAAAACCCACTAACAATTGCAAATAGACAGTACCCATTGATTTTTTTGCATAAACAAAATGTATCCACTCTCCTGAACATTTCCTACAATACAATCACTGCGGCGTATAGACATCATTTCTTTTTCTAAAGGGCAATATGTATTTCATATTACCCTAACCCTGCACGCTAGTTATGGCTCAGCAACAGCTCGCCAGAGATTGAGCGATTTGGAAGTTGAGCAAGTGGACAGTGTGCATGTAGGGTTATGTGTCCAGAGTTGACAGTTTCACTTAATGTTTCCATGACATGGTATCAGCGCGTGGTATCAGCATATTTCTGAGAGTACAAGTACCTGAGCCCAGTATCAGCCTGATACTGGTATCGGCATCGATGCATCCCTAGTACACCTACTGCACCAAACGGACATTAGGTGTTGTTTGTGCCATTTTATAACACAAGTAAAAGGGACTCATTGATCATTATTCCTTGTTTTCGTTTTCCTTCCTTTTGCCTCTCTTTACATGATCGCTACACTCGCACATCACATACTCAAGCGACAAGGCCAAAAACGATTTTGTATGGCTGTGATGTTCGGGCCCTTAGGCAGCACTGCATTAAAAACAGACACGATTCTGTAGTGCATGGGCTCAGGAACACGAAAACCATTGTCTGGGAACACAGTAGATTGTTGCATCCACAAATGTCCTGTGGCCAGACAAATCAAAATTGTAAATCATTATTTAGAATCATGAATGCCGCTTCCTCTGGACAAAAGAGTAACCATCTGGCCAGTTATCAGCACACAGTTTAAAAGCCAGTATCCATGATGGTATAGGGGTGCTTTTGTGGACATGGCATGGGTGACTTGCACTTCTGTGATGGCACCATTAATGCTGAACAGTATATATAGTTTTTGGAGCTACATATGCTGCCATCCAGATGACGGGTCAATATCATTATTGGTGATCACAGAGAATTGAGCTACATTTTGAATCATCATTTATTTTCTGTTATGAGCATCTGACGAGGAAATCAAATTGCTTTCAATAAGATCTGTGAAATCCAGCATTGCTTGCACTAGCACTAGCCCATAAATCTATGATTGTTGCCTACTTATTTCCAGTTGGTATGTTAAACAGTGTCCTACTGTTAGAATGGATGGAGTTGTTTGACTTTTTTCACTTTCCACATTTGAATTAACATTAGCATTTTGTTAACTGGGGCATGACTTTGAGCATAAAATGTCAAATGGGTTTTCATTAACATTCTAATACTGACAGCAAATGTGCATACCAATACATGAAATTCAAATGCAAATCACATGAATGCATTTTATTTTCATATTGACTGAATTAATACAGACAAAAGTGTAAAATGAAAATGTAAAGTATTGTCGTGGAAATCACTAAATGGCAAAGGCACAGAAACTGTAGATTATTAAAGCTTCATTCAAGATTTGCAAACCTGGAGCAGTTAACAGCATTCTCAACAGAGTCAGGTCAAAAGCTCTCCGTTGAAGGTTGAGCTCAGGGCTATATACATTCAGTACAGCCCACTGTGTCCCCCTCCTATTGATGGTTACTCTACATGTCTCAACAGCTTCTCTGCGAACCTTCAGCTTAGAAAAATATCAAGATGTTTACAGCTTTTGAGGAGTTTAGCCAAAACTTTAACAATCTGTTGTAGGCACATCCTGTACAAGTGAGTAGAGCCGAAACACATAATGGCCATACTAAATGACTGGGTTCTACATAGAATAAGCAATATGGTTAAATTGTACTATGGAATAAGAAAATTTCCACCACAGTATTAACATTTGAATTAAGTTAACTATTCACTTCCATACTGGGACTCCAGGGAGCCAATACAATACACACCTACACCATTGTCTGGGGGAAATTACTTTTTCACACAGGGCCAGTTGATGTTGGATAACTTTTCTTCCTTGAATCCAAAAAAAGTATAATGTAAGCACATAGTTTTTTGAAACTCTAGTTCTCTTTGTCATATTACATTTGGTATATTGCTGGGAAAACATTTAGTTAGAGAATTAAGCTATGCAATAATAGAGGAAATCCGGAAGGGCGCAAATACTTTTTCAAGGCACTGTAGTTGGCTGTATATCAGCCACAGAGATTCTTGACCATTAAACAAGGTCAAGAATATTGTTCCTGTTTGCCTATGTCCTGACTGATAAGAATTCATTTAAACTAAAATGTATAATACAGGCATGACAATCTGTGTTTCTCTATGACTTCAATATTTGACTCAACGCGTTCAGTGTTTGATTTAATAAGTATAAAACAAGTGAATATATATAGAAATTATATTTACGACTTCAGCTGGTAATTGACCACCTCCCGTGTCTTTACAATAAGAACTCAGAATAAGTAAACAGCTCGGTCAAATCTCCTCCTCTAAAAGGACGCAATCGTGTGTGTTGCGTTACGAGCCAAAAGGGAAATGTGAATTTACCAGCTTACTGGTAAACTTCTCTATCATCCAGCAGCTCCCAAATTGTCCAGTGTATGGCATACAGCGGAATCGTTTGAGTGTCCGCAATTTCGATGAGTTCTTGAAAAAAGGTAAACCAATTGAAGTATGAAATAGTTTTTTGAGTGTGAACAGGTCCAATTGTATTGGCTTTTTATGATAAGAAGTGACAGTAGATATTTTGATAACATACTTTTCAGACGTTAAATGCCGAAAAACACAAGTTATATAAAACGCAATTTATTTGAATGGTTTTTGAAGAATATACATTGTTGTACAAACATGTTTACGTTTTTTACATGTTTATATCATGTGAGTTATGGTATTTACGATACCACAACTTGGATATGAAGGTAGCATGAAGATTTTATCTCCACCCACAATGACGGTCGGTTTGCCTCCTCCCACTAAAATCAGCCCGCAAAGACAGAGACAAAAACAATACGCATCACAAAGAAAGGCGAAACAGCAACTCTATCGAACTGCTACATAAATCTACAGCGTGGAAAACGACCGGAGGTCCGAGTAGCAGTACTCTCAAGTTCCTCTGTGAATATCATCTACAGTGTTCGATTGAGAGATGGTTTCGCCAGTGACAGTGGTGAGTGTGTTTCTGACTTCTTTTTTTATACTAATGTGGACATTTGAGTACAAATGTGCGCTTCCGAAATTATTATTTGTCACATCTATTATTTTTTTTAATCAGTGCCATCGTTCTGTCATCGATTTGAATTCATGGGCTTTTCAGAGGAAATTTTCATATGGATCGTCAAATGTCAATGTGACAGGCCTGTGCATGTATTTAGTTTTTGTTAACTGACTGATATAAAACGGAGGTACCGGTGTGGTTTTAAACGATACAATGTGATCATGAAAACGTATTTGTTGTCACCTTTTCGCTATTGTCATATTAGGATGTAACTAATAATCTTAGTTATTAGTTCAGTTGTAGTGGCTCTTCAAGGGATGATACCTGTTATTACAATGAGCTCGATTAGTTTGTTTGTATAACTGCGGCATAGATAAGGCTACTATAAACTGACTAGACAGATGTTGCCTTACTGGCTATGAGGCCAAAATGATAACTTGGAGGGGGTCCAGTCTTTTTGTATGGTCTTTTTGACGATGTGTTGATAAGTTGTTGTCGATGATGTCGTTAACCCTGCTTCAAACGGAGTCTGCATTGATTGTAGATCATTGTGCAAACCATGAGTTGGGGGATAACAACGTTTTTATTCTAAGACTACGTTTCAATTACAGCCTAATTGATAACATTTGCCTAGCTCAATGATAGCGTTAGACTTCACCACATACACATGCACTTAATATTCTTTTCGTTTCGATTGCACAGAGGTATATCTATTGTATAGCCTAGATCCGATGTCCTTTAATTACACTGTTCCATAAGCCCTTTATGAATGCAAAGTCATGTGATGGATCTTTTTGTCTTTTTTCCTGTACCCTGGAGTAACGCATGCGCTGAACAATAGTCCCATTGTCCTTTTGGCTCGGACTACATTATTCATTACGCTACCTGCTGGGTTTCCAGAGTTTCCAACTGTTCATCTGATAGACATTTTGGAATTAAGTGTAGCTACATTCTGAAAAAATGATCAAGAGACAAGAAGATTCTGTTGACAATTTCACATGCGTTCTCGAGCGCAGCAAGTGCACAGGAATGCTCTTTGACTGTTGCCTTGGCGACGGACTCTGGCTTCCTTAGCTCGCCTTGGGACAAGTTGGGGACAGTAAAGTGTGCTAAATGGTGTTCTTGTGGGCCACCGGTGTTGTTCAGTGCTCTAACTGGATACAACTTAAGTATAGGGGAGGGTACCTCACCTCTGTTCCTGTAGGCTTGTGGTGTATAGGAGGATGATATTATGGGTGTTTCTTTGTAGGCCAAGTGTGAGAGAATCCAATAAGGCAGTTGTTCTCAAGTATTTGTATATTGGGGCCCAACCACAGTCAATATTCTCTTGAGGACAACCATTAGTAGGGCCTAAGTATCTTAAAACTGCCAAATCCATTTATACTTCCAACTATAATTATACAGTGTCCTTTGTTATTATTGTAATAGCATTTTGGCTTTTTGGACACATGCCCATTGGCGGAAGTAATGCGCTTGAGACAATGCGTGTACATCGGCTGTTGAGTTGCACCTCACTTTTACGTTCTCATGGCTAAACTGGACATTTCCAGGAACAGCTGGGGGTCTGGACTGGTCTTTCAACGTCAGGGACAAGGTGGTGTCAATGAATGTGCATGTAATTTCACTAATCTGAAGGAAAATACTCCCCTGGAAATGTGATTAAATAGCAGTTTAGTAATAGCTTACTAAAAATAGCAATGTTGGAACATTGTTAAATAGGAAATAACTTGTAGGCTCAGTAGTCACAAACAGCCTGGTAAGGCAAGCAAAACCTAAACAGCGGTTGAAGAAACATAAAAAATATATATTGATTGGATTTATAATGGATGATAAAAAATTGAAAACATTTTCAGAAAATGGTGCCGATGTATTGAAAATATACACTACTCAATCAAATAAAGATAACAAGTATTCAGCACAGTATAACACCAAATCAGTTAAATATCAGGGATATCAATCTGTCCAGTTACATTGGGGCAAAAAAGTATTTAGTCAGCCACCAATTGTGCAAGTTCTCCCACTTAAAAAGACGAGAGAGTCCTGTAATTTTCATCATAGGTACACTTCAACTATGAGAAACAAAATGAGAAAAAAAATCCAGAGAATCACATTGTAGAAAACCCCCAAAATATCACCAATGCCCTCGACAGTGCAGGGATGAATGTAAACACAATCCACTGTTCAAAGAAGACTCAGAGGGCAGAAATATAGAGGCCACAGCACAAGATACAAACCACTCAGCATTAGTAAGAATCAGAAGGCCAGATTGAAATGTGCAAAAAGTACAGAGATGAGCCGCACATGTTCTCGAACACAATTTTATGGATTGATGAGACCAAACTCAATCTCTACCAAAGTGATGGAAAGGCCAAAGTCTGGAGAAAGAAAGGAACTTTTTATGATCCGAAGCATGCAAGCTCATCTGTGAAGCATGTTGGAGGTAATATCGTGGCCGTGCATGGCTGCTTCTGGAACAGGCTCATTAATATTTACTGATGATGTTCCTGATGATGGTAGCAACGTAATTAATTCAGGAGTGTACAGAAAAATTTTGTCTGCCATTGAAACTAATTGGGAGGAAGTTTATCATGCAGCAGGACAATGACCCAAAACAACCTGCCAACAAAACAAAGGACTTCACCAGGGGGAAAAAGTGGAAGGTTTTAGACTGGCCAAGTCAATCACCTGACTTTAACCCAATAGAGCATGCATTTCACCTGCTTAAGAGGAGACTGAAGGGAGAAACACCCTGAAACAAACAAGAACTGAAAGAAGCTGCGGTAAAAGCCTGGAATACCATCACCA
Source organism: Esox niger (assembly GCA_016801105.1). NCBI lineage: Eukaryota > Metazoa > Chordata > Actinopteri > Esociformes > Esocidae > Esox > Esox niger. Next base: position 27,888 of record JACXGJ010003611.1, read on the forward strand.
ATGAAGAATGCAACAGTTTGGTGATGTCGATGGGTCGCAGGCTTGAGGCAGTGGGTTATGCCACCAAATATGAAATGTTATTTACTTTAAGATTACTTGTTCCATTACTTTTGCTCACCTAAAAATGCTTTGGTCTTATAAAAATGGTGATATGTCCTAAGTTGTTTAACACATCTAGATGCGAATACCATGAAATCTGAACTCTTGTCTCATACTCATCTTTTGATCTTAAACCAAAATGTCTTCAGTGACAATCAAAAACCAAGGAATTTGCTTTGCCGTTCTAATACTTTTGGAGGGGACTGTAAATCGTACTCTGTACTCCGTTACATTTCACCTACTCCTTTGTAAAAATGTTGTCTTCAGTTGTTTGTCAAAACATATTGAGTTTTTTCGTTTCGTGATTTGAGGTTGGGTTGGCATGTTTTCTCCTGCTCCTTTAAATCTGCATCGGAGTGCAAGCACAGACGTAGCTAATTAAATTACAGACTCCACCACCAACATGGAAAGTGGTCAATTGGAGGACGTTGATGAGGGAAATTCCAATCCCTGGCCACAGTTGCACAACATGTTTTGATTACATTTTAAATAGGCAACATAGTCATCATGAAATGTGGTATATTTATCCCCAAATATGCAACCATCTCTGCTTTCAAAAACTCAATCATACCTCCTCAAGCACATAGAGGTAAGGTTAGCAAACTGGCTCGCGCTATTTGGCCAACCAAATCCTATTGTCATAGTTATCTTTTTTAATTCAACTTTTTTGTTATTGAACAAATACAAGTACAGTACAATGAAATTCTGTATATCCTAATGATAATGTAATATTCTAGCTAACTTACAACATGTAATAACACTACAGCTTGTTAGTATATTTGTATTACTGGTTCATTGGTCTTGACTTTATTATTATTTTGTAATGCACTTTAGTTAGCAGCAACGTTCCCAGTCTAGCTAGCTAGATTTTAGTTAATATTGCAACTCCTGCTAACCAGGTGGCTTATTTGCAATGCAGTCAGTCATTCCACCCAAGACTGGACTTACTAATAACAAATATTTAATTGACAAGATTTACTGAGCATAAATATAAATATTTACCAGTGACATGTATAATGGTCTTAATTTGCAAGAATCTTATTTGCAACACAGATGAATAATAGAAATACAGAATTATTTATTTTAGCAGTTTATTTTGTTTTCTATTCTGTGTTACTGTAGGCTGACTCTTGAAAACAATTGCGTATCCAAACATGTTTGTACTTAAATATATTTTTCTTGATGTTACAATGGCGTTAATGTCTTGAAAAAAATATGTAACCAGTACTCAAGTACTTTTTTACTTTTACTCTTACTTGAATAGTTTTTTCAGGTGGTACTTCAACTTTTACTTGTACATTTAAAGTAACAGCACTTTTACAGATTTTCAGTACTCCACCCCTGGGTGGTACCTGTAGCCCATTCAAGTTGCACAGGTAGTCCAGGTCCTCCAGGATGGCACATCCATATGTGTCGTCACACAAAGGTTTGCTGTGTCTCCCAGTGCAGTCTCTAGAACACGGACGAGATACCAGGAGATGGGCCGTTACACAAGCAGCTGGACAGGCTGTTGAAGGGCATCATCCCAGCAGCAGGACCGGAATCTGGTCCTTTGAGCAAGGAGAAACAGGATGAGCACTGCTAGAGCCCTACAAAATAACCTCCAGCGGGCACCTGGTGTACATGTTTCACAGCCCAGCACTGTGCAGCTCTCTAGAGAACACCAGAACTGGCAGGTCCACCATTGGCGCTGCATTTTCTTCACAGATGAGAGCAGGTTCAGACAGAGCACATGTGCCAGACATGAGACTGGACATGCCGTGGTGAACATTATGCTGCCTGCAACATCATCCAGCTGATCGGTTTGGCAGTGGGTCAATGATGATCTGGGGAGGTATATCTTTGGATGGACGCACAGACCTCCACGTGCTAGCCAATTGATCTGTTTGGTACCGGGTTGTAATCCTCATACACATCGTCAGACCTTACACTAGGGCAGTGGGCCATGCCTCAATGCCCAACCTTATGTGGCCAGAGTGTGTAGGCAGTTCCTGGATGACGAAGGCATTGATGCCAATGACTGGCCCTCATGTTCCCTTAACCTGAATCCAATTGAGAACCTCTGGGATGTTATGTCAGTGCATATGATGCTGCCGAGTAGCCCTACAGACTGTCACTGATGCCCTCATCAAGGTCTGGAGGGAGATCCCCAAGGACACTATCCATTGTTTCATCAGGAGTATGCCCAGACATTGTCAGGGCGGGCGGGCCGTACATACTACTGAGTCACATTATGAGTTTTCAATTGTTTAGTATTATTTTTGGTGTGAGTTTCAATCCAGACCTCAATTGGTCTGGGATTTTGGTTTCCATTGACCGTTGTAATGTCATTTTGTTCTCAAAGAAATTACACAATGTACAATAAAGATTCTGCCATGACACTACAAATTCATCTCAAATTCGTCCTGTTTCCTTTTACCATTCTTGAGATGTCTCGTGAATGTGATTGGCTCCAATGATCGGCTCAATCATAATAAATCAGCAGAAGTTTGAAACCACCAAGACACTACCTACAGCTGGCTCGCCAGCCCAAACGAAATAATTGGGCAAGACTGTCCTTTAATAGAGCTTTAGAGTTTCTCTGCCGAGATTGGAAGATCCTGACAGAAGAACAACTATCTCTGCAGCAGCCGATGCCTCAGATTTTTATGGTAGAGTTTCTAGATGGAAGTCGCTCCTTAATAAAAGGCATATGACATGCCGTCTGGAGTTTGCTTAACAGCTCTTTAAGGACTCCGAGAGGATTAGGAAATGTATTATCTTGCCTGATGAGATTAAAATCAAACTATTATACCTGGAGCTGCTTTTACAGACAATGATTTAGCCTAGTCAATGATAAAAAAAATCTAGTTCAATAGGAAATTCCATTGAGCTTCTATTTTTTTGTCCTAGACCAAGTTTATCTGTGTCGGTGAAACTGGATCCTGATTCCCAAGTGCTAAATCAAGCGAAAACTAGATTTCAATCATTGCCTGGCTACTACCACCTGTACTGTGGAGTTTGGTGATGGGAGGATCATTCTATGGGTATGCTTCTGAGCAGCAATGTCAGGATTTTCTGAAGGATGTATAGAGCAATATACAAAAAAGTTATTGAAGAAGATTCAACACGTCCACGCACAGCCAGGAATACATTCCAGGGGCTTCAGGACAGGTTTGTGAATGTTCTTGAACGATAAAGCCAAAACCTGTACCTAAACCCTTTTGAAAATCTGTGGGGAAACATGAAGAATGCAGTTTACCAACACTCCTGACTATCTGGCAGAGCTTCTTCATCTGCAATAAAGAATGGTAGTAACTGCCTATATCCAGGCATGGAGGGATACCCAAGAAAATTTTAAGCTGGCATCACTGCCCAAGTTGCTTCTACAAAGTACTGAATGAAGTGTTTGAATAATTACGTAGGCAATTTTTTCAATAAATTGGCCCACATTAAATTTTTTTATTAACTTTTCATTATAAGGTATAATGTAGATTAATTTCATTTTCAAAAATTATGTCTATAAAAAAATAATTGTGGAAGAAGTGAACTTCTAGAAGTGGACTACTAACCACTACTTTTTGTGTATTGAATAGGGGGACTGTATGAAGTGTTTATTAATTGTGAAATCAGTATATACAAATACACTCAAATAGAAGCAGAAAACTTTAATCTCCTGGTGATTTAGAATCTTTCTGAAGTATAGAGTCCAAAAGTCTTTGTTTTGTGTGAGTGGTCTGGATTGAGGTCTGGATTGCATGCAGTTAATGGGATGTATCCCCCTTTTAATGTTGCTGAGGAGGTTAGGAATTAATGCAGGAGAATAGAGCCTTTGTGATATATTAATATTTATAATCTCACTCTGTATTGTTTGTGAATATCTGTTATCATAAGTAGCCATGACATTCTGGTTCGATTCTGTGAAGATGGTGAATTTACGTCATGTCCCTTTCAATATAATAAAGAATTATGACAAATGTCTCAAAATGACCGATTCTGACATTATTTATATACAGAAGTCACTTGATCATGCAGCAACCCGAATACAGGGATATCAAGTATGTTCGTTTCGGCATACTTAAACAGCTCTGGAAAAATAAAAACACCACAGCAAAATTATAATTTTCTCTGGTTTTACTCTTCATAAGTATGTGTTTGAGTAAAATGTAAATGTTTGTTTTATTCTATAAACTACTGACAACATTACTCCCAAATTCTAAATAAAAATATTGTCATTTTGTATTATTGTTTTTTAAATAAAAACTGGTCACTATAACCCCAAAAATATGCATTGTTTTCAGACCTCAAATAATGCAAAGAAACTAATTCATATTCCTTTGCAACGACAAAAAAACTAATGTTTTAACTAGAGCTCAATATTTGGTGGAATAAAACAGATTTTTGCCAGACCGCGTAAACAGAGACCGCTAAGAAGAGCACATCTCTTACTGAGTGACTGACTGACTGAATAACTGAGCACCCCTTGTTAAATAGCGTAGTGGTTAGCAAAGCGGACCTGCAAACTATAGGTCCCTTGTCTGAATCTCCTCACAGACAAAGCGAAGTACGTATTATGAAAGACCTTCTGTATCTACATTATGGTCTGAAATAAAACAGTTTACGCTTATTGCGACTGTTTCTGGTGGATTTTCCAAGTACACATCCTTGCAGGCATTTTGTGTCAGGATAGACTGGCTACAACATACAGTATTTACATTATAGTAAGCCTGAAATCAAATTATATTGTGTTATTGTAAAGATAGAGGCATCTATCTTTTTCCCGTCCTGACTATGGCCCCAGCCCAGTGCAAAGATGGCTAGGGGCATAGCCAGGACGTGACTGTGACTTTCTCTGGCATGGAAAAATTCATCTTCAGTCTCATTAGCATTGTTCAAGTCTTATGAATAGTCCTAGGAAGCTAGGAATAAAAAAAAAAAGTACAATAACCTGGTGTGCACACCCATTAACTAATACTTTGTTGCAGCACCTTTTTGATTTTATTACTCCACTCTGTAGGACTGCACTACTGCACTTTTTGGTAGGAGTCCATTAGCATGGCACATCTTGACATGGCAATATTTATCCACTCTTATTTGCAAAAGCGCACCAAATGTGTCAGATTGCAAGGACATCTCCAGTTCACAGCCCTTTTCAGTTCACCACACAGATGTTCAGTTGGAGGTCTGGGCTCTGGCTTGACCATTCCAAAATGTTAATCTTCTTCTGGTGAAGCCATGCTTTTGTGGATTTGTCATGCTGAAAGGTGAACTTCCTCTTCAGCTTTCTAACGGATGCCTGAAGGTTTTGTGCCTAAATTGCCTGGTATTTGCAACTGTTCATAATTCTCTCCACCCTGACCAAGGCCCCGGTTCCTGCTGAAGATAAACAGCCCCAAAGCACGATACTGCCACCACCATGCTTCACTCTGGGTATGGTGTTCATTGGGCAGTGTTGTTTTTGTGCCAAACATACCTTTTGGAATTATGGGCAAAAAGTTTAACCTTGGTTTCGTCAGACCATAACACATTTTCCCACGTGCTTTTGGGAGACTTGATGTTTGTCTTTGCAAACTTTAGCCGGGCTTGGATGTTTTTCTTTGTAAGAAAAGGCTTTTGTCTTGCTACCCTACTCCACAGCCCATTCGTATGAAGAATACGGGATATTGTTGTCACATGTAGCACACAGCCAGTGCTTGCCAGAAATTCCTGCAGCTCCTTTAATGTTGGTGTAGGCCTTTTGGAAACCTCCTTGACCAGTTTTCTTCTCGTCTTTTCATCAGTTTTGAAGGGACGTCCAGTTCTTGGTAATGTTTCTGTTGTGCCGTATTTTCTCCACTTGATGATGACTGTCTTCACTGTGTTGCATGGTATATCTAATGCTTTGGAAATTGTTTTGTACCCTTCTCCTGACTGATATCTTAACAATGCGATCTGATTCTTTGGAAGCTCTGTGCAGACCATGGTTTTTGCTCTGAGATGCAACTAAGGAAATGTCAGGAAAATCAGAACAGCTCAACTTTAATTGTGACTAATCAGTCACTTTAATGATGGCAGGTGTGTAATTACTTCAATTTAACAGGAGTTTGAATGTGATTAGTTAATTCTGAACACAGCCTCATCCCTAGTAATAAGAGGGTGTTGTTAGAAATCAGCCGTTTCGTATAGTGGTTGTCAATAATTATTCACATACCCGGTTGTCAAGGGAGAGAGTAGATCATTTGTTTATTGCAGCATTAGATAGTATTGTTCATGAGGTTACGGATCTGGTCTTCCTTACACAACCTCAATCTCATCTCACTCAGTCTCTTCTCACTGTAATGTTGGTTACAAGCTGTTATATACATTGAGGGATGTGTTTACCTAGCAAAGCCAAGACAGTAACCCCCATCCCAAATGGTCAATGTAAACTTTCCTGTGGTTACCAGTGCTCAACCTACAGAGAGAATCTAAACAGAGATGTTTCTGTTGTTCTCATTATATAGGCACTTTCACTTCCAATGAAACGTACATTTATATTGTAGTTGTTAATGCTTAGATCCCACAGTATGCACACTTAAGCAACCAGGTTATTGTACGTTTTTATTTAGCATTTTTCCCCATAAAAGATTTCAGTTTGTTTTTCAATTGAATTGTTTAAACTCACACTTAGGACCCCGCTGCAGCCCCATTAAGCCCTGTCCCATGCCTGTCCTGTCACACAATGTTACAAGGTATCACAGTTACATAACTGCAATATTAAATGTCCTTCTTAATTGTCTACAGAGTATGCCATAAATATACAAAACACACTTGCTTGAAATGTGATAGAATTTTCTGTTAATTGAAAGACTACAATTGAAGGGATGACTTCCAAACTCCCTGGTGCACCAACAATGGGATCACTTACACTTGGCTAACAATAAAAAGGAAATTAACAATTTTTTGCATACATTTAGTTACCATTTTTTTATTTTTTTATTACAACTAGCCTAATCTGAAACAATACCAATTAAATCAAAATCAATCAAATATATTTTATAAAGCCTTTTTTACATCAGCAGTTCTCACAAAGTGCTTTTACAAAACACCCGGCCTTAAAACACCAAGTAGCAAACAACAGTAGTGTTGAATTTCAGTGGCTAGAAAAAACTCCCTTAGAAGTCTGAAATTTAGGAGGAAACCTAGAGGAACCAGACTGAGAGGGGTGACCAGTTCTCTTCTGGCTGTGAACATATTAAATGTCCAAATTGTAATAATTAACAAATGCATGTGGGCTGATTCCAGAGTTATTTATACCTAGACCAGGTCTGAAGCATGACCAGATGGACAAGGACACGGACAACCGGGGGGAGGGGTGTCCGCAGAGTGGCAGCTGAAATTGTCAGGTATCGTCTTGATCTGCAACACAACCAGGAGGACTCTGGATAGGGACAGCGAAGAGTCAAGCCTGGTACTCCGCAGGTGTGGGCCATGTCCTCCTAAGGTTAAAACGGCAGGAGACAGGGAACATTTTGAAAATGCGTTCCTTAGATCTACAAGGATTTATAGTGGAGAAGGAGAACTGACCCTACTCCCTCAGCACAGTAATATAGCAGCGTAAGACCTTGAACTCCATGAACTCAGGTCAGCTAGTAGAGCCCAGAGTCCAAACTAAACATGGAGAAGCTGCGTTTACCAGTTATGCTGTACACAACTGGAATAAACTACCAGAAGATCTTTGATGTTCACCAAACGTGTCCATTTTTAAATCCAGGCTAAAAACACTTCTCTTTTCACGTGCCTATGACTGATCTCTTTAACTTAACCCCACTGTGAGCCTGTTTTTATAACAGCACGGTTTAGTCTTATAGCTTTTCTAACTTCCTATGTTTTATATTCTATTTCTATTTTATTATTCTATGTTTTATTATTGCTGTATTTTATATTTCTCTTTTTGATTTATTTTGTTATTAAATGTATATCCTGCTATATTTTTCCAATTGTAATGCAACTTCTGGTGCTATCAGAGGAATAACCTCTGTGTAAACTGTTTTGATTCTATTGCATTATTTCTATTTTCACTGTAAAGCACATGGAATTGCTTCTATGCATGAATTGTGCTATATAAATAAACTTGCTTGCTTGGGGCTGAGAAGGAGGTCCAGTGACACTCTGGTCCTATCCGGGGGAGGCCCCAGACAGGGCCCAACGTGCAGGAAATCAATCCACCCACATTGCCAAGCATCAACCAAAGGGACACCCACCAACCGCAACCACCCTGAATGAGAGCCGAGTGTATGCCAGCAGAGTACAGCCCAATTGTAGAAGTGCGTAACAGAGAGACAACAACAGGCCAATGACTCTACCCCCGGATGGCACTGGTGGAACCTGTCAAGACAGCAAGGATGGACAGTATCAAGCCTTTCTGGTTACCTACAAGCCCCTGGGCCAGACTAAACTTAATCAAGGACCATGCTGAAGAGATGAGTCTTTAGTAGACACTTAAAAGTTTGCACTGAGTTTGAATTTCTAACTTTTACTGGCAAATCATTCCACAGTAGTGGAGCTCTATGAGAGAAGGCCCTGCCAACAGCTGTTTGTTTCAAATTTTTTGGTTCAGTTACAAGGCCTGCATCTTGCGATCTGAGGTTACGTTTAGGTATGTATGGCTGGGTCATTACAGCGAGGCAAGCCGGAGCAAGTCCACCTATTGATTTATAAGTTATTAACAATAAAACCTTACAATCAGCCATAACCCTAATAGGCAGCCTTTGTAAATAGGCTAGTACTGGACTAATGTATACATATTTTTTTGTTATAGTTAGGATTCTAGCAGCCGTGTGCTGCACTAATTAAGTTTATTTATTGATTCATCAGGGTAACTGGAAAGAAGAGCATTGCAGTAATAAAATCTAGAAGTAACCGAAGCATGGATTTGTTTTTCTGCATCAGGTTTTGATAGAAAGTTGCAGAGTTTTGCAATGTTTCGAAGATGAAAATAAGCAACTCTTGAGATATATGTTCATCAAAGGAAAGGTCAGGGTCGAGGGTAACGCTGAGATTTCTTACAGTTTTTTGGTATACGACCAGCCATCGAGGTTCACAGTGAGATCTGCCAATAATGTTCATTGATTCTTGGGTCTTAAAACAAGCATTTGTGTTTTTCTTGAGTTTAAAAGCTTGACGTTCTCTGTCATCCACTTTCTAATATCTGAAACACATGCTTCCATGGTAGCTAATGTTCCTGTGGTCCTTGAGAATTCTTGCCATCTGTAAAATATTTTTTCATATAGAAAATGATACCTAACATTTACAATAATTCATCAAATTTTATTACAGTTTGGTGGGCATGGAATCTCGTCTCTGCTTTTTGCAGATGATGTGGTCCTGATGGCATCATGAGTCTGTGACCTCCAGTACTCACTGGACTGGTTCGCAGCCGAGTGCGAAGCGGTTGGGATGAGGATTAACACCTCTAAATCTGAGGCCATGGTTCTCTATCAGGAAACTGATGGAGTGCCTCCTCTTGGTAGGGAATTAGGTTTTATCCCAAGTAAAGGAGTTCAAGTAACTCTGGGTCTAGTTCGCGAGTGAGGGAAAAATGGAGCGGAAGATTGGCTGGAGAATCGTAGCAGCAGGGGCGGTATTGCATTCGCTTTACTGCACCGTTGTGACGAAAAGAGAGCTGAGCCAGAATGCTCTCGATATACCGGTTAATTTTTGTTCCTACCTTCACCTATGGTCATGAAGGCTGGGTCATGACCGAAAGAACTAGATTGCGGGTACATGCGGCTGTAATGAATTTTCTCAGAAGGTTGGCTGGTGTCTCCCTTAGAGCTCAGTCATCTGTGAGGAACTCTAAGTAGAGTCGCTGCTTCTTTGTATTGAAATAAGCCAGTTGTGGTGGTTCTGGCATCTGGTAAGGATGCCCCCAGGACGTCTCTTTAGGGAGGTGTTCCAGGCCTGGGAGACCTTGGGGTAGGCCCAGGACTAGGTGGAGAGATTATATGTTGACACTGGCCTGGGAACACCTCGGGATCCCCCAGTCAGAGCTGGCAAATGTAGCTCGGGTGAGTGAAGTTTGGGGTCCCCTGCTGAAGCTGCTGCCTTCACGACTCATTATGAAAATGAAATAAGAACACTGTGACAGAGTTATAAAGGCCTCTGTGAGGCTCGCCTCCATACAGTAGCGATAAAGGTAGTCTCCAGATATATTTGTATCTTGCTGCCACAGTGGAGCCGCTTGTCAGCATCTTTTGCAATGTTGACCTTCACCGGTGCCTGAGTGAGTTGCTAGCTGGTGTCCTGTAGAAGCTGTTACTATTGCCAATTGGAGTTCATTAATGACCCGGGTGCAATGTCCAGGGGTACAACCCCATTGTGAAATCTTCAGTCACAGAAAGCTGGAGAGGTTTATCCTCAATAGGAGTGAGTTAATTTCACTGATCACCCACCATTAAGTTTGTGGCAGTTTTATAGCAATAGTACAAAACAGTTTTGTATCATTAAATGTTACAGATACAGGTTAATTTATTACAGGTGTAAAATACATAACTATCAGTCTTATGACAGCAAGATCTTGTAGTCAACATGTCAGTTCCATTTCTAACCAGTGCTACAGTGAAAATAGAGGAGATTGGAAACACCTGATCTGGTTGCACAAATGAAAAAGTTACATAAAAAACAACTCAGCCAACATCCTCAAAGCGGTTAACAATTCTGCTTAGGGTATATTCTGAATATTGTCTGGAACAAATTTGTCAAATTAAAAAATGAGATCATTAGCAGTTTGGCACAGTGTCTTACCCAAACAGACATTTAATATTGCCTGCTGTTCAGCTATAAACAAGTCCTGTGCATAAATTCTAAAAGTAAAATAATGTTTTACTGTGTGTTTTTTATTAAAAAACATTTGGATTTGAAGTTTTAACAAATGTTGTCAACCTGTTGCTGCTTGGTATTTAAGTCCAAGCCACAATGTGATTGTATGGCCAATTGATCTGTTTTGGACAAGGAGTTACTGGCCCAAAATAGGCTAGTTACATCTCTAAACCAAACCTTGTGCAGTTTTGCTTGGCTCAAACAGCTAATCTGCCTTTATAATCTGAAATGAGATTATAATTAATACATTTGCTAAAGTTTCTCTTATTTTGTTTTTGAAATTGTGTATGTTTGTGATAGCTGCAGGTAATACAATTTAAACAATACTAACAGAAATAGATGCATCTGTGAGCCCCGTGGTATCTGCATACTTGTGTACTGCAGCTCATGGTTAAGCTTTACACACTGATTTAGTTTGGTCCAGTCACTTATCTAGTCTCTAGGTTGGGGGACAGCGGCCACCAGCCTGTTTAAGAAAGCAAATAAATATAAACACACACACACAAATATCATAACTTATAAACTGTTTCATTGTAATGTTTGATTTTGGACTGGTTTACATTGTGTCATTTGAAACCACTTGAGTTCTTCCTGGCCTCAATGGCCAAGCAGTTGTGGCAAACAAACTTGACCTTGTAGTGATCATGTCTTGGAGGAAATGTGTTTGTTTCAGAAATACTCTCACCATGATCATACCTTCTGTGAATTGGTTTCAACCTCAGGTGAACAGAGCATTATTTGATCTGTCCGTATGATCTGTTCCAGCATAGCCTGTGCATATTTCACCTTGAGTCTGTCCTGAATCTGAAAGAAAAACGATCTGTTGTTTTGCAAATATCAATGATCCCAGGTCAGAGGTTCTGAGTTAATGGGAAGCCATGTTGTTCTTCCTGACATCCGCTCTGATGGGCTGATTTCTGTGGCAATCAATTCTTTCATTTGACAAATTTTCCTTTCCACAAAACCATCCGTCTGTGGTATGCCATGTGAAACCTCTGATTTTTACAATTTCGAACATTTCGTTCATGACTTGCATCATGAAGTGATCCACACTGTATGACAGCGATTTGGTACCCCACAGAGAGGGATGATCTGGTTAGCCAACACATGGAAAACTTGTCAAAGATGGCCAAACAGTATGTATATCAAGAGGCCCTATGTAGTCAATCTGCAATGACTCCCAGGGACCCTGCTGAGGTTCTGGTTTGCTGAGCCTTATACTGTACGCCCATGTCCATGTTCTGCATCTGTGTTCCACATCAGTGGCTAGGCCTGGCCATCAATAACTGCTACAAGAGATGCCGTTCGTTGACATCTGATGGTCTGGTTTTGCGCTTCATGATGGAGTATAGAAGACCTGTGATATTTCGCAAATGCTTGAATGAATTCTGCAGAGGCCAAAACCTTCTGCGTGTGTTGAGCAGGGATATGCATGACAAATATTTTCCCTATCGATAATTCCTCAGCTTTTGTCCTCTTGACCCTACACATTCATTCCAAGAAGAGAGGTATTAACTGAAAATTAATTGCAATATGCCCTGCAAAAAATATGATTTATTAAAACATGTAACAACCTCTTATGTTTAAGTATGAATAGGATAGATATACTTTTACTCGGGACATTCGGATTCAGAAATGCCATAATAACAGCAGCAAATAATCTAATGTCAAGTTTTTAGTATTTCAACAAGTAATTTATTCCAAATTATTGTTACAATCTTTTCCATCAAATACAATTGCAAATTATCTATAAACTTTTTTTTTAAAACGGCATTGTCTCCGATGAGTTAGCACAGCGATATGTATGAATTGCCTTACATTAGCAATAACGTCTTTGTCAATGTTTTCATGCCATAACAACAAAATGCTAAATGTATTAGACCTAGCCAGCAATGTTTTTATATATTCCCTTAAAACTATACTTTCCAAAGGAAACTACATTTAATATTTAGACTAACAGTTTCAGACTGATATGTTTATAGACTAATATGTTTCACTGAATAAAAAAGTCCTAGGAAGGAAGTGTAATTGGATTATAAAAATGTAATGAACATAACGGAAACAACATCCGGCTAGCGCATCCATAGATGCAAGAGCTTAACAAAAATGTAAAAGAATTGTTAGGGAGTGTCTTTATTATTATGATAATTTATCCTTGTTTAGAAAAATGTTCATGTCCAGATGCCCCGGGAGTAGATGAGTGGGCTTACGTAGTCTGTCGACTATCAGGCCCGCAGCCAAGAAAACTCTTTTAGCCAGTTCAGATGTTGCCAGGATGCACAGGAATGCTTTCGCTAGCCGTGATCATTTCCTGTACCTGGCCGTTAGCTAGATTTGTTTAGTTTATAAGAAATAATCTGTCATTTCTGCCACCAAGTGAGTCAATTGGTAGTACAGATTTTTAGTTTTTTTATTAGATTACTTGTTGTTGTTTGCCACCCAAGCCACCCTTGACTCCCATATGGACATTGAAACATGTGCTTCCTCCGTTTTGGATTACATTAACAGCTGCACCAAAAGTGTCACCACCCATAAACTAATAAAGACCTTCCCCAACCAGAAGCTGGATAAACCGAGATGTCCAACAACTACTAAAGGCATGCAACACTGCTTTTAGATCTGACAATGCAGAGGCCTACAGCTAATTCAGGGCTAACCTGAAAAGGGGCATCAAAATGGCTAAAAATGACCACAAACTGCGGCTTGAGGAGCATTTCTGCTCCGAACACCAACGCATGTGACCAAGCATCCAAGCCATCACTGACTACTGGCCAAAGAAGCCTACCCCCACAGCTAGCAACATCTCACCAACGAGTTAAACAGGTTCTACGCACGCTTCTACAGGGACAACAGAGAGGCAGCCATTAAAGCTGAACTCCCCACAGACGTTCCACCCACTCAGACTATTCACTTCAGAAGTGTGCTCTGCACTGAGCAGGATGAATGCCTGTAAGGCTGCTGGTCCAGATGGCGTCATCTAGTCTAGTCAACAAACTCCCTGGATCTTGGGACCAGGCCCTCTCTCTACAATTGGACTATGTCTATCCTTACAGACTGGGGTAGGTTGATTAAGTTCAACATCAACATCCTCCACCCTGATCCTGTACACTGGTGTACCACAAGGCTGTGCTGAGACCTCTCCTGTAGTCCCACTTCACCCACAAAGATCATCGTCAAGGTCGCAGATGACACCATGGTGTTGGCCTGAACAGTGACAATGATAAGTCAGCCTACAGGGAAGAGGTAATGCACCTGGCGGCAACAACCTGGCCCTCAACGCAAAGAACCAAGCAACTCATTGTGGAGTACAGGAAGTCTTAAAGCTGCAGCCATGCCCATGTCCTCATTGGTGGTACTGAGATGGAGCATGTGTCCAGCTTCTAATTCCTGCATGTCCATATCTCAGAGGACCTCTCCTGGTCACTCAACACCTATGCCCTGGTCAAAATGGCACAGCAGCACCTTCTGCTTTTTGAGGAGGCTGAAGAAAGCCTGTCTGTCCTCCAAGACATTTGTGAACCTATACTGCTGCACAATCGAGAGCATACTTACAAACTGTGCCACAGTGTGGTTTGTTGAAATGTTGACATTTTAACAATTAGTTCTCACCCCTGGCATTCAGTGTGTTGGTGTTGCATTTCATTAAGGCCCAAACTTCTGTCCTCTATCAAGGATATATGTTTCTGTGTCAAAGTGCACTCTAGGTACTGGACCTCCTGACCTCTTTCTTTGTTAATTTAATTTGAATAGCAGCATCACCCCTTGTCTGTAAGATCTTGTCAACAAGCTGACTTGAGCATCAGGGTGCTAAACATCAGTCAAGACTCATCTTGAAAACCAACCCTTTCTGTTCCGTAGATGCCACCAACACATCTTACCCAAAAGTGAGAAAATAAGTAACTGTCAACTGTGCATCCATTGAAAGTAAAATGGCATGAAGACACATCTCATAAGCATTTGGCAAAGGCATTGGTTGCAAGGACATTTGTAGCAAGGACATGGTAAATGGTAACTAAATGGTAATAAATATTGGCTTACATTTTTGGCAAGCACTAGTTATTGCAGTTACGTTTTGACCAATCCCATTTCAACATTTAGACTGTGACAATAATTTATGACTAAGTTGCCTATAAAAAGATATAAGCCCTTTCCAAATATTACTGTGTGTGTAGTTAAGCCTGTGCCTCCTCACGCCCAGCTTGGGGGCTATGTCTTTATCAGGTTGAGCAATACAATGACTAAACTGGCAGGCTCAAATCCTGACAGGCCCTCCAAAGAATCCTGGTATTACTTTAATGGGTATATTGCTAAATGCTGTGGTTCTTGCTCATTCAGTTTATAAAAAAAATCATAGCAGGCTCTGGGATTGATCTTTAATAATAGAATACGGCTGAACAAAGAAATCTAAAATAGCTTTAAAAGTTAAATAGCTTTCATTGTGTGCTTGAGCATGGCACCTAACTCTTAATGCTCTTCTAAGTCACTCTGGATAAGAGCATCAGCCAAATGACAAATCGAAATGATATTGCATTTCTTTTGGAACCACTGTCTAAGTTGTTCTTTAGCTGCTACAAAGCAGATTTATAGTGTAATACTTTGGTCCCCCAGCTGTTGTCCTAATAGGACCCCTTGGTGTGAACTGTGTGATGGCAATATCTAGTGTCATATAGAGTTTCATGAGAAACAGTAATACAACCCCCCCAACCCAAACTGAACATAAGATAAATTAATTTGTACACCTGTTACACCACATTTGCCAACAAAGTATGATGATGGAGAAAGAAAAGTGAAAAGAGAGGGAGGGAGGGCCAGAAAGGAAGGGTGAGAGTGAATTAGTGTCATGTTTCTGACACTTATCGACTTGGTGTCAAATTACTGAGAATACATAAATAGTATGATGGGTCTACTGAAGCACAATGCTGTTTCTAATGGAGAATCCTGTGCCAAGGCTGATTTTGTCATAATGTACGAGTGTTCATCTTATCCCAATTCAATTTGTGATGTTGATGCTGCTGAGCTGGGAATCAGAGTTAGTTTGATTACATTGATTTAACACCGCAAACGTAATAAATGATTTTCTCAAAAGGCGTGTTTCAGCTACCTTTATCTTAATTTCAAGACTGTGAGAAAAGAGACATTGGCGCTACCCTATGAAAAGCTCCGTACAGTCAATCATTAACTGTATGAATCTCCGATCAGCTGGTCTAGATGACCAATTGACCGTTCAGTAACACTGTTTTAATGTACCTGCAGACAGCTTGGTCATCAATAAATGGTCATCAAAAAAGGAAGGATGGTTTAATACTACTCTCCAATGCTAATTTGACACTCAAATGAAGGTTTATATTGATTTGTGCACCCAAGCACACCAGGGTCTCCCATTTTCAGTGTGTGAAATGTGAGAGATGAGCCCCTGAGTGCCGCAGAAGTCTAACATCTCCATCATTTCAGCCAGGTATTCAGCTTCCTGGACATGACATTGTAACCGTGCCCAAGGGTTCAGCTTAATGCTGTCGTATTTTGGCTTTGGACTGGTCAGACACAGCTGCCTTGCCTCATGCTCTATTGTATTATTTCTAATAGGCCAGCATCATGTGTGCTCAATAGGCGGTTCGCTGGGGAATGTTTTGTCCTCCAGCATGGGTGTGCTAGCAGAATCTTCCCAATTGAGTGAGCAGTCTGAATAAAATGGCTTGAGATGTCGTCATGTTTTGGTCTTAGACCCTCTTGCATCTGTGGTGAATTTGTTGCGAGAAGGCAATGCCATTACAGGGCGCTTCCTTGAGGAACAAGAAAATCCAGTGAAGTGCTTGCGCAGCGTCTGGCAGTCATATGGCACCAAACTAAAGTCCTATTGCAACAAAAGTTATTGCCATATCGAGTAAATTTCAGTTCTCCTTTTCCATTTTCAGAGGGAAACGAGAGAAGAGCTACCTGACTCCATCACAGCACATTCATTCTTAGGTCCCAAATTGGACTCTTCATAGAACCACTCATACATGTATGTCATGCGCAGAGGCCAAGTTTCTCATTGCCTTTGCCTTGTACCAGCTTGATGCCACAGTGCATTTCCTTACCTGCTCATTTCCTTACCTGCTCATATACAAGGTGTTTCTGTAAAAACACCTTGTATATGAGAGGGATCCAAAGATAATTTCCATACTTGTTCAAGAAGCCACAAAAATTGGAGAAATATTGCCTGTTCTGATGAATTTCAAGTACTGCTGCAACAGAAAAATGGTAGCATCTGAGTTGTGACTTCAGTTTACCCCAATGACCAGCACAGTCCCCAGATCTCAATCTAATATGGCAGTGATGGGATGAGGTGTAGCAGGAGGTTTGCAGAATGAATATGTGGTCAGTATGGACCAAAATCCACAGGGAATGTTTTCAAGACCTGGTTGACTCCATGCCATGAATAATTCAGCATGTTCTGTGGGCAAGAAAGGCCATATGGAAATACAATAATAGAGAAGTGTACCTACTAAAGAGGCCACTGAGTGTATATTTTGGCCAGTGTCCTAGGCTGTCCAGGATGCAATGGGTGATTTCCACATGCTTGAACCCACATCTCACCAATGTAACAACCTGAATTGTTGACCTGGCTATTCCGCCTTGACTTTTTTTGTATGGCTGAAAGTCCCTTTGGGTGGTGGATATTGGCCAGCATTGACCAGGTGGGGGGAGGCATTGTCGACTTAGAACATCGCAACACAGGGGCACTTTATTATTCTATTTAGAGAGGCTAAAAGGAAAGGAAAACTAAAGGAAAAGCTAAAGGAAAAACATTTTGTAACAAAAATTATAACAAAGAAAAATGTCCCCACACTACTAGTATAATACTGTAACCAGCACTATACTAAAAAAGATGCAATTATGGATCTTGTTTTTGCCCAATCCCCATTTAGGGTTTTGATTTATTTTTCTTACTCTGACGTTTGTTCCTTTTGCAGACATTGACGTAATATGAGGCAGCCAGCAACATGTCTTCTGATGCTCGGCCACAGCCAAAGGGTAGTACACAGGCCACAACACATATGGAAAATGGTCGGAAGAGTTCAGAACTGGAGCTGTAATGTGAGCACACCGATTGTAGTTTTCAAAATATCTGATATTATTCAGACAATCCACATTACATTGGGGAGAACAAGTATTTGATACACTGCTTATTTTGCAGGTTTTCCTACTTACAAAGCATGTAGAGGTCATTAATTTTTATCAAAGGTACACTTCAACTGTGAGAGACGGAATCTAAAACAAAAATCCAGAAAATCACATTGTAGGATTTTTAAATACCTAATTAGCATTTTATGGCATGACATACGTATTTGATACATCAGAAAAGCAGAACTTAGTATTTGGTACAGAAACCTTTGTTTGCAATTACAGAGATCATACATTTCCTGTAGTTCTTGACCAGGTTTGCACACACTGCAGCAGGGATTTTGGCCCACTCCTCCATACAGACCTTCTCCAGATCCTTCAGGTTTCGGGGCTGTCGCTGGGCAATACGGACGTTCAGCTCCCACCAAAGATTTTCTATTGGTTTCAGGTCTGGAGACTGGCTAGGCCACTCCAGGACCTTGAGATGCTTCTTACGGAGCCACTCCTTCGTTTGCCTGGGTTGTTGTCATGCTGGAAGTCCCAGCCACGACCCATCTTCAATGCTTTTACAGAAGTAAGGAGGTTGTTGGCCAAGATCTCGCGATACATGGCCCCATCCATCCCCCCCAGAATACAGTGCAGTCGTCCTGTCCCCTTTGCAGAAATGCAGCCCAGAAGAATGATGTTTCTACATCCATGCTTCACGGTCGGAATGGTGTTCTTGGGGTTGTACTCATCCTTCTTCCTCGAAACACGGCGAGTGGAGTTTAGACCAAAAAGCTCTATTTTTGTCTCATCAGACCACATGACCTTCTCCCATTCCTCCCCTGGATCATCCAGAGGGTCATTGGCAAACTTCAGACGGGCCTGGACATGCGCTGGCTTGAGCAGGTGGACATTGTGTGCGCTGTAGGATTTTAATCCATGACAGCATAGTTTGTTACTAATGGTTTTCTTTGAGCCTGTGGTCCCAGCTCTCTTCAGGTCATTGAGCAGGTCCTGTCATGTAGTTCTGGGCTGATCCCTCACCTTCCTCATGATCAATGATGCCCCACGAGATCTTACATGGATCCCCAGACAAAGGGAGATTGAACTTCTTCCATTATCAAATAATTGTGCCAAAGTTGTTGCCTTTTCACCAAGCTGCTTGCCTCTAGTCCTGTAGCCCATCCCAGCCTTGTGCAGGTCTACAATTATATCCCTGATGTCCTTACACAGCTCTCTGATCTTAGCCATGGTGGAGAGGTTGGAGTCTGATTGAGTGTATGGACAGGTGTCTTTTATACAGGTAACAAGTTCAAACAGTTGCAGTTAATACAGGTAATGAGTGGAAAACAGGAGGGCTTCTTAAAGAAAAACTAAGAATTCTGTGGGAGCCAGACTTCTTACTGGTTGGTAGGTGATCAAATACTTATATCATGCAATAAAATGCTAATTAATTATGAAAAAAATCATACAATGTGATTTTCTGGATTTTTGTTTTAGATTCCGTCTCTCACAGTTGAAGTGTACATATGGTAAAAATTACAGACCTCTACATACTTTGTAAGTAGGAAAACCTGCAAAATCAGCAGTGTATCAAATACTTGTTCTCCCCACTGTAAGTAGTCATGTTATGTATGCTTGCTTCAGCACTACAGAATAAAAATATTCTGATGGCTTAAATGTCAGCCACAAACTTCCTTCTTTGGGCATGTGGCAGAAACCAAGATGCAGCTACAGTACTTCCTGTTTTTCAGACAAAATATTATCAAATAGGCCCCAGGAAGATGTTTGAGAATGACCCTAAGATAGTATAGGATGGAATCACCTTAAATATTGTGCTTATCTCTGGCCAATAATCATTATTCCCTCCCCAGGTGAGACAAATGTATTTTGCTTGAGGTGCTTGTGAGTGTGTGCTAATAAACATTCTTAGTATCTAGATGTGTGCAGGAGTGTTGAGTGAGCGCATTCAGTAAGATGAGAGCTTTCAAACAAACAGCAGCCAATGTTCTACTCACCTTATCAGCCTCGGGATCCACTTGGACGAGAGACAATAACACAGGAGATAAAACACAGGACATAATAACATATGGGGATAGCCACTACGGCCCTTGTAATGTAGTGCCTTGTCACGTAGGTCTCGTTTGCACGTAATCTGTGTTTTTTATACATACTGTATATAGAACATCATTCTTATATTATATAAATCAGTCGGCATCTGTTCTTTGCAAAGCATGTGAAAAATCAAATACATTTCCAGATAATATTAATGAATCTAATAATAGTCCCACATTTATTGTTGATGTACTCTAGGGGTTGTTTTGTTTCAGAGTCATGAATATAGTTGTACTGGACTTGCATTTCTATGCACCTGAGGGGATCCAATTGTATTAAAAGGTTTATTGAAAAATGTGAAAGGATTCTAGTTTGCCATTATTACGTTTACTGTTGGAACGCAAACCTCATTAATTTCACTCATTCATGTTTTCTCATGTCTTACAGGTGAAAAGTGAGGGCCCCAAGTTGGTCCCCTTCTTCAAGGCCACTTGTGTCTACTTTGTCCTGTGGCTACCTACTTCCAGCCCCTCTTGGTTCAGTGCCCTTATCAAGTGTCTACCCATCGTTTGCTTGTGGCTCTTCATGCTGGCCCATGGCTTCAGCTTCTTAGGTGCCCACTCCAGTGCCCGTAAGATCCTGGCTGGACTCATCTTCTCTAGCCTAGGAGATGCCTTTCTCATCTGGCAGGAGCAGGGTTACTTTAGCCATGGTGAGTGATCCTGGGGGCGTTTCTGTCTCTTGCCTGTAAAATTTTGTAATGCCTACAAAGGGTGTTGTGGTGTGTAAAATAGTGAAGCAGTCTACCCTACTATTGATGATGTGGCGCATGTTGGTTGATGAGATGCATTGTAGTCGGTCAGAAATTTGAACACTTATTTAGATGCCTATATTAGAATAATATTTTAGTAATCAACCATACATTTACTGAGTGTCATTTCTTCATATCACCAGCCATGGAGTGATTTGAGTCATTATTTTCAGTATTGGTGCTATATAGCAACAGTATTACCTAACCATCTACAGTAATGTCTTTGTAAACATATTGACAATCCGTGTATTAATTTAAAATATGTATGAGCAGATTGACAATCCGTATGTAAATCTGTGATCTGTGAACATAGAAATGACAAATTCCACTCCCACAAAAAACAAAGATTTACAAACACATGAAAAACATTTGTGGATCTCAATTCTGTACAAACACATTTAAATTATATGCGAACGGATTGCCTTATACTCACATATATTGTTTTAAAACAAACTTTCCGCTAGTCGTAGGGAAATCATTTTGTTTCATTCGGGTATTTTTAGATAGCAGATTATGTCATTTCCTTCCTTTCAGAATAGTGCATTGCAGTCTTTATATGAACTTTGTTTTAATGTAGGCTTTATAATCAACAATAAGTAACATACATTCATTATTTTGTAATGTAAAAAATGTGATTATTTAACATAATTTTGACTGGATGTTTACAACAAAAGCTGTCTGAAACATGGAAAAGTGTGTTTCAGAGCAATTTGGGCAAATCCAGCACCATTCACACGACTCTTACAGTTTGGTTACTGTACATGCCTATGCTTAAATGTCGTATAGAAGTTTAACCGATAATAGCCAATGTTATGTATATTTATTGTCCTCCACCCAATGGAATCTAAATGGGAGACAGAATCGGCATCATTCTTTGTTCATTCTTTCATTGTCACAATATTGCTTGGCCAGAAGGGGTGGTGGGCTACAAAATGTTTAGGCTACTTTGTGTAATACATTAAGGAATAGTACAGTTGCCTTATATGGGAGTATTTCTAGTAAGTAAATAGCCTGTGTAGGCCTATATTAGAAGTTCGTCCTTAGTAAAATATTAATTAAAAAAATCGGGCTGCATTAATTTGTATATATGCAGAAACATTTGTATTAGGATACAATCGGAAACAACAAAACAATATACTGACCATAACAGACGTTCCATTGGAGAATTTGGAGGCCAAGTTGACACCTTGAACTCATTGTTGTGTTCCTCAAACCATTCCTGAACCATTTTTGCTCTGCTGAAATAGGCCAATGCCATCAGGGAATACCGTTGCCATGAAAGGGTGCACATGATATGCAACAATGCTTAGGTAGGTGATACGGGTCAAAGTAACATCCACATGAATGGCAGCACCAAATTTTCCCCAGCAGATCATTGCCCAAAGCATCACACTCCCTTTGCCGGCTTGCCTTCTTCCCATAATGCATCCTGGTGCCATGTGTTCTCCAGGTAAGCGATGCACATGCACCCGGCTATCCACATGATGTAAAAGAAAATGTGATTGAAAATGTGATCAGACCAGGCCACCTTCTTCCATTGCTCCGTGGTCCAGTTCTGATGCTCACATGCCCATTGTAGGTGCCTTAAGCAATTGACATGGGTCAGCATGGGCACCCTGACTAGTCTGCGGCTATGCAGCCTCATATGCCACAAACTGCGAT
Organism: Esox niger; assembly: GCA_016801105.1. Lineage (NCBI taxonomy): Eukaryota > Metazoa > Chordata > Actinopteri > Esociformes > Esocidae > Esox > Esox niger. The sequence goes on from JACXGJ010003611.1 coordinate 50,422, forward strand.
GCACTGTGTGTTCTGACGCCTTTCTATCAGTACAAGTATTATCCTTTTCAGTAATTTGAGCTACAGTAGCTCGTCTGTTAGATCGGACAACACGGACCTGCCTTTGCTCCCCAGGTGCATCAGTGAGCCTTGGCCGCTCATGACCCTGTCGCCAGTACACCTGTTTCTTGTGGATTTTTGAAGAACGCAGCCATGCATATTTTTTGGGGTAATATAGGCTACCCCTTGGGCAGTTGAAGTAGTAGGGGTATTTCACAATTCTCAAGTCTTTTCACGTGACGAAAAAGTCAGTTATTATCACCTAAACTGATAATTATTGTATCATTGTGATAAATAAAACCAAAAGATTATTCCCTGTTCTAATTTCTCACCATTGAAACATTTGATGTTGTTGACGAGTTGTTAATTACAATAAAACTGCAATTTTGAAAGCTACACACTCCTTCTTCCATGACTTTCCCTAAATAGGTGTATATTACATTGAAAACCTTTTTGAGACCTTTTCCCAGTCCGTTTTTTGCCAACCCATTCCTTCAGAAGCAAATGCCACTTGGCATTAGTACCCAGGGTGCTGTTAATCTGTACCCTGGTGCCATACACCCATCACTGAATGAATGACGTCAATGGATGAATTGGCAATAACCCCAGTTACAAAAGAAAAACTAACAATTTCCTTGACCATCCAATAAATGTGTTATCATTGAAACATAAGACACACAATGTCCTTGACAGTTTGATAAATGTATCCAATGTTACAGTTTTTCACTAGGAGAGAAGCAAAATATCATCCATTCATCGGTCTATGAATTTACGAAGATTCAGCTTCTTATGTAATTGATCAAATGTATTAGCCTACGCTAAATAATTAGCTAAATGAAATACAAATGATGTCTCTGACTATTCAGCAAATTAATTGTTCTTGAAACATAATACAAATTATATCCTCAACAATTCAACAAACATATTAGGATATACGTCACTGTTTGTCATTAGGAGAGAAACAAAATATCAAACATACTTATGTCTCTTATATGTCACTATATGAAAATGATTTTACTGAAGATTTAGGCTCTCAGATATGTAAATAATCAAATGTATTACCCTAAATAATTATTCACGAAATGAAATACAAAGAATTTCCTTGGCTTTCCCAAATGAATTGAATCAACAATTCAGCATAAGTAGTTATTTGGCCTACACGTTAATATTTTTCATTAGAGAGAAACAAAATATCAAACAACCTATAATCTGTCTATATATTTTGGATTATTATTTTACCAAAGATTCAGCTTCTTATGTAATTCAGCAAATGTATTACTCTAAATAATTATTAGCAAAATGGAATACAAATTATAGTCTTAATTGACTATAAAACAAAATAATTGTTATTGATTATAGGTTAATAATTCAACAAATGTAGGCTATAAGGCCACACGTTACCGATTTTTATTAGGATAGTAACAAAGTTTCAAACATCCTATTGTCTGTCTATGAATTTGGGTGACTATTTTACTGGAGATTCAGTTTTGTATGTAATTCATCAAGTGTATTACACACAATAATTATTAATTAAATGTACGCAGTGCAACTGTTTTGCTCGCATAAAACTGTGTGCTGACTGTCACGTCCCCGCCTCCGCAAGCGAGCAACAGAGGGCGCCCGCGCTCCGGAGACGCAGTGCGCCTGCGCTCCAGAAACCCAGTGCGCACCTAACGCACACACCTGTCACCAATCACCCACTCACACACCTGTTCCCAGTCACCTAATCACCAACCATTCATATACAACTCCCTGCCATCTCACCCCTGCCAGATCA
>JACXGJ010003612.1:0-52227 GCA_016801105.1 Esox niger
GCCCTCTAACCCTGCTCTCTACCTCGCCCTCAATCCCTGCTCTCTCCCTCGCCCTCAATCTCCTACATCTCATGCTATCCCTTTCTCCCTCAATCTCATGCCTTCCCTCTCCCTCCCCTTCACTTTGTCTTCCCCCTCCATCTGTCTCTAGGCGGTCAGTGCCGTAGCAGCAGAGGATGGGATGCGCTTCATGCAGGAGATGATGGAGCTGTCCAGCCAGCAACAGAAGGAGCAGCTTCCTCCACGCGCTGTCCAGATAGTCTCCCACCCCTTCTTCGGCCGAGTGGTGTTGACTGCTGGCCCAGCACAGTTTGGCACAGACCTTTCCAAGAGCATTACAGGGGTGTGTTTCAGTATTCTAATGTCCATTTGCCTGTCTCCTTGTTCATTTTTATCTATCTTGCCTCTAGATGCAAACATTTTCTAGTTTTGTGTTCCAAGAGTTTGAGAATGTCTCCACGTCTCATTTAATTTCCAAAGCTTTATTGGCCTTTTTAATTGCCAAAGCAATACAACAATACAGAATAAAATGACGACGACCACAATGATAATACTTATTATAATAATAATAAGAAGAATATTATAATGAATGATTATAAAGAAAATGTCTTCTCAAAGAAAACAGGGTGAACCGTCCTCTCTCCGCCTGTCTGCAGGTGCGTGGGTTTGTGACTGTGGCTGAACCGTACAGTGGCTGTGCAGAGCTGGGCAATGCTGCCTTTGTACAGGGCCGCATCGCTCTTATGCAGCGTGGCCAGTGTATGTTCGCTGAGAAGGCCAGACACATCATGAAAGCCGGCGCCATCGGAGGCATCGTCATCGGTGAGGAGGACCGACGGTCACATTATCTCAGCACGAATTCACACCGCGACGTCCAGAACGCAGCGCTTAAAATAGGATGGACGGTTTTCAGGACCGTTTTAATCCTGGGTTATATGTGTAAGCGATAAGGCACAGGGAGGGGTGGTGTATGGCCAGTTCACCACAACTAAGGGCTGTTCTTAGGACAGAGGCTTGGCTGAGTGCCTGGACACAGCAGTCAGGGTTCAAAGCACCTGGCTTCTAATCTGATGTATGCCCATCATAGGACCCTCTGCTACTCTGTGAAAGAACCCTACTTCTCTTCCCCAGATGACAACGAGGGCAGCAGTAGTGACACTGCGCCCCTCTTCCAGATGGCTGGTGACGGCCGCAACACGGACGATGTCACGTTGCCCCTCCTCTTCCTGTTTTACAAGGAGGGCAACATCCTGTTAGAGGCTCTGAAGGAGTACAGGGAGGTGGAGGTGTTGCTGAGTGACAAGGCCAGAGACAGAGGTGAGATCAACTGACTGAACAGGAAAGTAGCGGCAGTGGATCCGTTCAGAACATCGTTCTTTTTAGATGTTTTAAACTCATTAGTGACCAGGTTGGATCCTTAAAGATAAAATGGCCAGTTTTTCTGGGTTCAAATCACTAATCCTGCAGTCTTAATGGAAGTGCAGTTTTAATGTGGCATAAAGGTTACAGCTCCATTTTCCTTTGTCTTTTTTTCTCCCCCCCACCCCTCTGTGGTTAGAAACAGTGTAACTTTCCTCTGCTCTCTCTCTCCCTCTCTGTTTCTATTTTTCTTCCCCGTCACGACGAGCAGCTTCCATATTCAAAGGTAAACCTCTCCCTGGCATCCTGCTGGAGAGCAGTAAGTATCGCCCTCCTTCTTCAGGTTTTGCAGACACATTTTAGGCCAAGTCCTGGACTATTAAAAAAAAAATCAAGCTTGATCTCCATTAGGCTATTTGTTTTGTCTAGGACCGGGCTTAATCTCTCGCTCTTTCTCTGTGTGTGTGTGTGTGTGTCAGAGCAGCTCAGCCAGGTCTGAGTAGCTGGCCTCTTCAGATCTCTCTGAAGCGTGGTGCTGTAGGTCTGTGCTGTACATGACTCATCAGTACCATGCTGTTTATAGTCGGCTGCCTCGTGAACCACAACACTCCATTTATTTCTGGGAATGGCTGGTGTGGGAGCTTGTGCTAGACATGCATATTGAATAGCAAACAGTGTGTATGTTGGGAAGTGCTATATATAACGATGGCTGGAGGCCTGAAAAGGAGCTCACCCCTCTCTTCTTTAGGTAGGGACACTCAAGAGGAAGAGGACTGTTCAACCGACCAAACTTCACCTGCCCCCGATGCAACCCTTGACCAGTCACACGTCAGCACCGTGGAGTTGGACGAATCAGCACCTAACAATAAGGAAGTGACTCCTGAAGAGGATGTGGGACCTGCCATTAAGCAGAACAGTAAGCCAGCGATGGAGTCCGCAGAGGACAAGGACTCTAGCAGCAAATCAGTGGAAGCCATGATGGCTGATTGGCAGGAGGATTTGGAGGCGTTCCAGCAGATGGAGAAGGATGAGCTTTGACCGACTTCAGAGCCCCCCCCACACACACACACAAACACACACACACACTCTCTTATTGTATTCTCTCCCAGCCACAGAACAGTGACTATCCCTCCTAAGGAGAGTCAAGAAGGGAGAGATTTTGGAACGGTTACCAGGGTGGAATACAGTTACTCTCTTCACCTGTCTCTAATTTCTCAGGTGTCAACATGCCGGCTGATCCCCTGGCGCTTATCTCCCCATCATGTCTTTTCAGCCAGTGGCTAATAACAAAATAGACTGCAATCCAGATGGTTATCTACTGGCAGAAGGGACATCTCAGCCCTGAACTCACTTTTTTCTGATCTTGTCTTATTTTCCACATATTGTCTTCCTCAAAATGTATTTCTAGGTCTCTGACATAGGGGAGCAGATTCCAAATGCTGGTTTACTAATAATCCACTGACTGACTGATCAGTTTTTTTTTAACTGTGATGTTAACTGATAATTTGATGGAACATGTACTATTGTCTTTTGATGGCCTAATTTCTGGGGTCAATATTAAACTACCTGACCTAGAGACTGCAGCGAGAAGTAGTCTATAAAAGGATTGCGCTGAGCATCACTTGGCACTGGCAATCTCCAGGAATACATGAAGTTATGTGACTGTAAATATGTATTTGTCAGTAAATTACAAAAGAGTTTTTGAAAACAGTGCTGCTTTGCTCAGGTTCCGGTCAGTATGACATACGTTCCTCTGATCCGCATGGGATCAACTTTCCCAAACCGTACCCTATGCTCTTGTCATGGGGACGTGTGGGAAGACATTACCATCGGTTTGCCAGCAGAGGGGATCCTTGTCTGAGGAATCTACTGTTCTGGAACTAGCCAGCGGACTGGAAGAACAAGCTAACAAAAAGCCAAAAACGTAATGAACTTTAATAAAATTGCTAAATACATGAAAAACTGTTGTCATCCGTCTCAAGTATTAGGTTCTGTTTTCAAGCCGTGTTTGAGATGTATCTTGCTTCTGGGTTGCTGGTTGTATGGAATTTACAGTCCGTATTTCTATTCTATGGCCCATTCAGAGGACAGACGTAACTTCTCCAGGTTGGGGTTGAAAGGGAATGAGGACGGAGAAATTACAGATCTTTCCAAATCTATTTTGTTTTTAATGGTACACAAAAATAATTTCTGGGACGTATTCTGTATGGCTCCTGCTGTGTACCTTTACCATCATATTTATTTCAACAGTGTGACACTAAGGGATTTATATGCACTTTCAGACATTTATCTTTGTAGTATAATTCGTTTTTCTCAAGAGAGCCACTGAGCTGGCATGAATAACATTTTGATGTCAGGCTTTTTAGTTTATACACAATTTAGAAATAGTGCAACATGTTCAAACTGTCGGATACCTGTCAAACTAATTCCACAGATAGGTAGTTCTTTTCACATGGCCGCTGCTCGAAATCGTTTAGGCAAAATAGGCACTTTTTTTAACATGAAATACTATTAGTACCTTTTTAGTTCACAAACTTGCCCTGATATTAACAAACTAAGGTCCTCAGCAAGATGGCTACACTACTGCGCGAAATAGCGGGGTCCTGGTAAAATGACGCAAGCCATAGTTTACGTTCAGTGTATTGGTAACACGGTTCCCAGCCCTACACCATAGCGCTAGCTCCCGCCCGACTGTCCGTGTGAAGCTCGGAGAATCAGAAGTGGACCGAGAGGAACCGGTTCATTAAAGTAAGTAGAAACATTCATCTAATACTCTATATTGGTTGTAAAATGTAATTATCTTAAATGAACGTGCACATATTATTTAGTTCTCTCGTAGCCCTCTTTGTTGTTGTTTCCTGAGTCGGCTGTGATTGCCCGGCGCTTTCCTTCCTGTCTTGAGGTTCGGCTTGGACTGTCTGTGTTCGACAAATTTGCATACATCAGGAAAAATAGCTTTAGAAATGGAGTGGTTCCTAACAGTGTGGTTGTTTAGCTATCACTTAGGGCTCGATACTTTTCGACCTCATCTATGCTTTTTTGAAAATTGTCGTAGCCTATTTTTTTTCCCCATCTTCGATGCTCCCCTTTGCCCCGTCGCTCTCCCTCGTCTGCTAGGCCGTTTCTGGGTTTAAAGCAACGCCAACAGAGGACACCTTAGCTCGCATTAAGACAAACACATTTGTATAGCATACGGTGTGTCCGTGGCTCTGTGTAAACACGTAGGGAGTCGCTATTCTCTCTCTTTCCATGCTGGAAACAATGCGCCCAGTGTCTATCTGCAGCGCAGCTGGACACAGCTGTGTTCAGCAAAGCAGCAACTCTGCCCCGCAAGCTCTGCCGCCCGCACTGCTGCCTGTCACTTGACTCGTTACACACGACTTGTGTTGAGATCTTACTCTGAGACTGAACGGTGATACTCGATGGTTTATTGGGAGTTATTGCTCACGTCCTATCTGGTTAGACATTTTCTCATTTCTGGCTGTGGCTACATGGCACTGCCCACAGATGATCATGTCTAATCCTCGAGAGCGCTACAGCTCAATTTTCACAGGCCACTGTTGTTTCTTAGTGATTTCTTCGAAAGTCATGGACTGTTGACCATCTCCGCATTAGGAATGGGTTTTATTCATTATACTACATCGTGAGATCTAAATACCAATCTAATGTTTGACAATAACATTAGCCTGGGTCAACCAGAGGCATATAGTCCATTGCAATTGTTGGACCAATGCATGCATGTGCTTAAACAAGGGGAATAGTTGCTTTCTTGCTTAGCAACTGTGACCCGCTAGCAGCTTATAGTAGATTGAGTGTTAAACTGGGTGGGTTGAATGCTAAAATCTGTGTTGTACAAGACCCTATGGTGTATGAGACCCTATACCACAGGTGAACATCTTTTTTTACCGTCCTAAATGCATTGTTAACTGTTTCATACTAACAGTAGTGCACCTCAGGGGTTTATGGTATATGACAAATATACTACAGCCAAATTCTGTATCCAAGTCTTGCATTGCATTGTACCTAACAGCACGTGGACGTTATGTATTGGCCATATACCCCTTGTGCCCTATTGCTTGAAATTACTTCTCTGCACGCTGTTGTGATTGCATGACAATGCAACAAGTCACCTGTCCTTCTCAATTCTACTTTTACTTTTTCTCTGTCTTCCTTTTCTCCTCCCTCTCTCCATCCTCCCTATCATCTGTGGATGTGCTGTGTATGATTTGCTGCTCGCATATGGCTTTTGTTCCGGCGGCAACAGAGTGCACAGCTCACTCTGAAGTCAACGTCTCCCTAGCAGGGAGAGATGGAGAGATCTATTATTAGCTGTCCTGTCCTCAACTCACTCATCTGCCCATCTCTCTCCCACTCAGTCTTTCAATCTGAGTTGTCTCCCCCTAATCTCTTCTCACTGTCTGGCTATCAGGTGATGATTTTGGCTTGTGATTTGTGCCAAGGGGGTGCAACACTAATTAGGATTGATATGATGCAATGTTAACATGACATCACACTGACACGGAGGAGGCTAGGTTTCCATAGTTACTAAAAGGCTGGGGGGGTGTTACCGGGCCGTATTGTTTTTGGGTTTTTATGTGCTGGTTTGTCCTCACTGTGTTATTATTGCGGTTCTGGGTGCTTGTAGACTGACACCTGACTGTGTTGTTGTTCGGGTTCTGAACGCTTGTAGACTGACTCCTGACTGTGTTGTTATTGCGGTTCTGAGTGCTTGTAGACTGACTCCTGACTTTGTTTTTATTGGGATTCTGGGTGCTTGTAGACTGACTCCTGACTATGTTGTTATTGGGGTTCTGGGTGCTTGTAGACTGACTGCTGACTGTGTTGTTATTGGGGTTCTGGGTGCTTGTAGACTGACTCCTGACTGTGTTATTTTTGGGGTTCTGGGTGCTTGTAGACTGACTCCTGACTGTGTTAGTACCAGTGAACGTGCTGACTGTGGTGGTCATTCACTCTTTATCTGCATTGCTGAGTGGCCATATGCATTAGGTCACATCAGATGTGCACGAATCACAAGGCCAGCACAACCTGATCCTGCTAGGAAACTGATTCACAACGCCCGAGCACACACACGCCAGCAGTACGCGTTACATTGTTTGACAGAGAGACTTGGCACTTGTTGTTCCTGCTGTAGCTGTCAGCCACCAGCAGTGCACAGGGGTGCTGGAGCCTGAAGGTATGCTAATAGGCTCCACAACAGAAAATGGGTGTTTCTCTGTCGCAGACCAGAATCTGGAACACTCCCAGATATAGATCAAATACGACCAGATAAGAGAACACATGACGCTGTAGTGCAAAATGAGAAGGAAAAGGCTGTTCTTGTTGGGTTTGAAAAGATAAAAAAAAAAAATGAAATTCCACTCATGTAGTCTTTTCTGATATTCTGTTTTTTTGCTCTGATCACTACGCTACACATCCACGCCTGTTGTAGTTGCATAGGAAACAACTGTGCCAGTTCTCCTGCAGACACAATTAGATCCTAATTGAAATATATCTGATGCTGTAGTGATGATATAAGGAATATTCATACTGAGTTTGTCTGCCAAGACTTTTCAGAGGGATTCGCATGGATCTGGAGCAGAAGCAGAGTCAGAACAGGGTGGCTGATCTGAGTGCTACCCTTTGCTCATCTGGAAGGGCATGTCTGATAGGGAGCAAGCAGGGAGTATCTCTAGATAAGGAGATAACATAGTGAATGAGTAAAGAAACAGTGATACTACTGTACTAGGCCATTGTTGGGTGCAACCTAGTGAGGTCACGAGTGTTACTTTCATCATGTGACAGGAGGAGGAATAACTCCGGGTTGTACTGTTTATTCCCTGACCGTAAATCACAGTCCTTTGGGAAGTCACGGATGGAATGGTGGAGGCTGAATCAATTGACAATAATGAGCTAGAGTTTTCTCTGTTGTCGTGTTGTTCGTATTATACCTGTTTTGAAATGACACATAAAGTTGTCCAAAGTCATATTTTGGATGTTGGGATGGCTCATTGGATCTGCAATTGAACATTTCAACAAAATGAATCTGAACTTTGACTCAGCATTGACTCCTTTTCTTGCTCTCTCCTTCCTCTCTCTTCTTTTTCTGTCTTGCCCGAAGCCACTGAAGAGACACAGAACAGGAAATACAGTGGGCCATGCAGATTTGTCATTTTCCTCTCAGCTGGTTTTATTGGCCTGTCCTGGTGCCAACGTGTATATAACAACATCAACATCCTCTCTCATTCTGTCTTCCCAGAACACGCTCCCACCCTTTATCACACCACTACTCTCCCTCACCATCTGTATCCCTGACTCTGGTTCTGTCTGTCTGTCTGTCTATTTCGTTGCCCTAGACAGACTTCTCCCAGAGAAAAGGAGGAGCTGTTGTTTATACATTGTCCTCCCTTGGCTGCATCTTCTCATGCCCACTACAGTGGAAGGAGAGTGGAAGAAGGTGCTTCTACCAGAACACAATAGAACATTTGTATCACAATAAGAGGAGGTTTTCGTTGTCGGCATATACAAGGCTGACAGGAGTGTGTCCTCAGAGCTTGCCAGCTTGTCAGGCTAAGGTAGGGTTTAAAGCGAGAAAGATGAGAGGTAGCTGCAGGGACTGATGCTGCCTAGTGTAAACATTTCAGTACTTTGGCTGAGCAGTTGTCCTGTTGAGTCAGAGGACACGAAGTGGGGTGTGTCAGTCTACGTCCTGGTACCATCACTTGCCCTGTCCCTGTTATCGCTGATGATGGCCTTAGACACCTGGACTTTAATCCTAACTTTGTGGGCCTCAGAGACCTGTCTTTTAATTCCAACTCTTTAGGCCTCAGAGACCTGGCCTTTAATCTAACTCTTTAGGCCTCAGAGACCTGGCCTTTAATCTAACTCTGTAGGCCTCAGAGACCTGGCCTTTAATCTAACTCTTTAGGCCTCAGAGACCTGGCCTTTAATTCCAACTCTTTAGGCCTCAGAGACCTGGCCTTTAATTCCAACTCTGTAGGCCTCAGAGACCTGGCCTTTAATTCCAACTCTGTAGGCCTCAGAGACCTGGCCTTTAATCTAACTCTTTAGGCCTCAGAGACCTGGCCTTTAATTCCAACTCTGTAGGCCTCAGAGACCTGGCCTTTAATCTAACTCTTTAGGCCTCAGAGACCTGGCCTTTAATTCCAACTCTTTAGGCCTCAGAGACCTGGCCTTTAATTCCAACTCTGTAGGCCTCAGAGACCTGTCCTTTAATCTAACTCTGTCATAGAGGCCATTAAAAGCTCTGCTAGTGCTGGGCCTTACTATTTTTTCATTTGGTCTTCTCGCTCTCTTCCTCCTCCGGGATAGGTGGTCCCGCTCAGCCAGTTTTTCAGGCTCTGTGGTGGCTCAGACAGATTCTGGCATAGCAAAATGTTTGAGAAGGTTTACACACTACCGAGCCTGTGTGTGTGTGTGTGTGTGTGTGTGTGTGTGTGTGTGTGTGTGTGTGTGTGTGTGTGTGTGTGTGTGTGTGTGTTTCCTAGAATGTGGACACTATGGCGCTTGTGTGCTTGCGTGTTTACGCAAGCGCACGTGGGTATGTGGGAGATTCCAGCGTTACATTTGCATGCAAAATCAAACTTTGATGTCTCACATAATGAACAAACGAACTATGGATGGCTAATAACTGTAAGTTGCTGTGGATAAGGGTGTCTGCTAAAGGACTAACGTGTAAATGCATAGTTCCCCCGGCTGACAATGTTTTCCCCAACAAAGTGCATCTCAAAAATGTTTGCTGCTCAGGAAATCAAAATTGCATTGACTATTAATATCACACCTTTGAGATTTTCTACTGACATGGGCAAATGTTTTTAGATTTATTCCCTATCCCTTTACACCAAACACTGGAACAGCTGGAAAATATATTGAACTTCTTTCCTGAAAACAAGGCCTAAATGATATCATGTGATATAAAAAAATCTGTGTGACACAGCCTGACTGTGAAATTGTTTCACCAAATGACATGCGCTTACTGTGTCTGCAATCTTTAATAGTTTTTTTCAAAGTAAACTAATATTTCCATTTATATTTGCAGTAGTTTGGAGAAATTGTCAACTGGAAGTTTAAGACAACAAATGACTCAAAATGTATATTCTTGCTGTCATAAGAGAATTTTCAATGTTCACACAGGGATATAATGTATAAGTGTATTAACTAACAATTTTGTTTATGAATTAAGAAATTATAATATGTCACCCTGTTATTAAATCAGGAATCAACTGACAGAAAACCCTGTAAATGACTGAATTTAATTGGCCACAATGAGAACTCATAGCAGGCACAAACCACAGTATAAAAATAACAGTAGAGAACAATAAAGGGAAGTAGAGCGTACTACAGTTCAATACAATAGAAGTCATGCTCTACTGTACTGTACTGATTCATACTGTACTGTACTGAACTATACATTTCTTTACCGTACTCTGCTGTGCTGACCTAAACTGTCCTCTCCTGTTAGTGTACTGTACAGTACCATATTCTCCTTAGGTACTGAGTTGTGCTCTGCTGTACTGAGCTTGTGAAACATATTGTAACCTATGATTAGTACAGATTTGGTCCAGTCAGCAGCAACCACTGTGGTTTTATTTGGGGGGCACATTCAAACAATAGCCAGTGTGTAGGATAATACCGAAACATGCAAAGGAAGAAAGTACATTATTCTGGGTTTGTGTGCTAAACAAGGTATATCACCTTCAAGAGAACAACATTCATTTTTAAGCCTAAGGTCAAAAGACAGATTATCTTAAAAAAAAAAAGAAAGGTATTTAGAAAATTGAAATGTCTGTTTCTACACTAGAAAGGCTATTTGACTGTTATGGATGCTACACTCTCCGTTATGGATGTTACAGTTCTGCATTTTAATTGAAAGTCATTTCTAGTTGATGTACACATTTACAGGTGTTCTGTTCCATTTAGATAGATGCATTGACTATCTAGATGTGGCGAGAGAGACTGTTATGGGAGGACTATAGAACAGCTGTTTAACATCTACAGGATGTCTTGATTTGATTAGCGTAGTCCTCTTAGCTTTTATGGACAGATAGACGATTTATTAGGGCCACCGTGCAGGAAAGGTAAATACATAATTTAGTTAACTGGGTTGCTTAACAACAGGGGGGTTCTGATATATATTTTGTATTATTTCTATAAATACAGAGCGCTATAGACAGGCACAATACCCTGTGTTTGGATGAGTCATAAGTGGACAACGTGTTCTTTTTCCTCTGGGGAGAACCTAACTCTGCATTCCACACTTCATCCCAGAGGTCAAACATGGTGGTGAAAGTAGGATGTTTTGATGATGCTTTGTGAAATAAGGTCCTGCAAGGCTTGCCATTATTAAAGGTAATGATCTGGTACGCTGTAGTCTGTAAAAATAAATAAAAGCTGTGATATCACAGTCTTATAATGCCTTAATTGAGACTCTGCTGCCTACTCTAGAATGGTTGCATTTCACGCAGATTTCCCATGGCTACATTCAGATTTTTTTGGTGTGTTTTTTCTTCTTAAATGTTAGGTTTAGGGTGAATGTTATAATTGGGGTTAGGAGTTAGGTTTATGTTTAGAGTTGCAATTTAGTTATTGATGTTAAGAAGGTTAGGGTTAGGAATTTCATGGGGACAACATTTTGATGTCCCTATTTAGATGGCTGTGTGTGCGTGTGAAATGTGGCTTGTAGCCTTTTGCTGCACCTTCAGTAAATATCTATGATGTAATCAATCAAAAAGTCTGTTTTAGTGTTATAGTAGCTTTAGACCTTTGGAACAGTGGGGATACAAGTAGATGTCTCTGTGTGTACACATTTTCAAAACCCAAATCCACTTTCCAGGTCCCATTTGGATTGTTGTTTCTTATATGTTACGTTAGGAACTAGTTAAGGTTGGGTTATTGGCATTACGGTTAGGGTTTGGGATGTAAAGAGTTTGTTTGTTTGTGAGTTGTTAGTTACTTTGTTAGTTTTTCCAGTTTAATTAGGTTGTTAGCTGATTCGTTTGTAATTTATTTGGTTTGGGAATCTGGTTGGTTTGTTGGTTGTTAGGCCTCACTAACTCAGAAATAAAATTCTATCTCTGGCTTGGCAGTGCTGTGTATAGGTGGGACTATTATTGGATAAGTGCGGTTGTAGCTTAAGGGTGTGCGGTTGTAGCTGGAGGGTGTATTTGTAGCTGAGTGCTGTACGTGGATGTAGCTGACGAGGGTGTGTTGGTAGCTGAAGAGTCTGTAAGTCTATGTAGGTGTGTGTTTCATGGCTGGATATGACTAGTGTCAGGGTTTTATCTCATTGTGTGGGCTTGTCCTGTTGACAGACTTCAACATCTGTTCCCAGCAGACAAACTGGATTGTCCACATGCTCTCAGGGCTAACTCAACCCTGTGCCCTGCCAAGGCGCAGCCCGTACAACATCAGCTCTGACCTGGCCAGGATTCCTCACTTAGGACACAGCATGATTTGTCACACGATTATTCCCTAGGATTCAGTCAGAGCCGGAGAGCGTCTCTTTTATTCTCTTCCCCACACGCAGGTCTGCGTGCAAGACTCCATTATCTGAGCTATATTAACCACACAATGCAGAGAGCAGCCTGTGCTGCAGTGATTTGGTATTATCAAAGGTCAGTGCCAGGTCAAAGGTCACTGATGGACACTGACACTTTCAATCTAGTCAGGAAAGTTTGGGCTGTCTGAGCTCCTGCCAATGAGAATAATACTGATTTGATGTTTCCTCTGCCAGGAGGCCAGAATGGAACAAACCCAAGTGTTTTTTTGCCAACAAGACAATAACTCTTCATTCATTTAAAAGGTTTATTAGTGTTTTAATAAAAATACAAATAAAACAATCTTCTATCCACACACACTTTGTAAACAGACAGAACTTCCTGTTATCTTGTCACATTGGGTTCAATGTTGCAATTCCACTTTAAGACCAATAGACCTGAACAGATTCATAGTTGTCAGCAAGATTTCTATAGTATTGTAACAAGTCTGCTTTCTTGCTCACCTAATAAAAAAGCTCTATTAAACAGTCAATCAAGTTTGTTAAGCACACATGAACATCAATAATTAAACAGTTAATGTCACTCATCAGCCTAAGGCCCTTTTTCCACCAAACCTCCACATTCTAGGTTCAAGCTTTCACTGTGCTATTAGTTAATGAGTGCCCTTTACCACATTGGGTGACACAAGTTATCTGGCGTTTGGGGTGGCCTTTTCAGCAGGGATTTCCTCAGGTAGTTTGGCCAATTGCAAAGCCAAGTAATGTGAATGACAGTGCCCCTGCATACATTGACCCACATGACTGTCTGGGTGTTTACAGAAAAGTGTGTGTGTTTGCGCGTGCATGCATGCGCTCGCTGACTACACAGGAATTATTTTATAAGGGGAAGTTGGTTTAAGGTTGATGTTGTGTTCTTCAGTATCCACAGTATGCCTGATGTCGTTGTGGGTGCCAGCCACAGGGTGGGGCTCATTCTGGAAGTGGGCTGCACATTTGACCACTGCATGGAGCAGGGGAACGGCGTTCAACTATCAGCATTTCATGTGGCGCCTGAACAGCCTTTGTTTTAGTGCAAATTTACAATTCTGCCGTTCAGGCGTCTGAGCCCATTGAAATGGCCGTCCAGCAGGTCATGGCCGAAGCAGCTAGCGAGGGACTGCTGTGTCAGCTGTTATGAGCAGCCTTGCAGTGTGGAGGAGGTGTTATCTGGCTCCTTAGTGTCCTTGGATACATGAACTCTGCCTATTTATACTAGAACAATTGCTGACAGATTTCAATTTAAATGACATTTTCATGGCACGTAAATTGCATTTTCTGTTTACACTGGAAAAGTGAAAAGTGTCACACTAACAAAGCTTGGCAATAGGTTGAAAACATGCACACACTGTTTTGCCCTGTCAATTTATTACCATTTGCTTTTGGGCATCTGGGCAAGATTTACTGTAGTTTGATTTCAATAAAACAACATGTCTAGTCCCGGATTGAAGAGTATTGCTATGCATATCAACAATGACTGCAGTTCCAATCTAACAGGACATTAAATTAAAAGCTAAGTTAAATAGCCTTAAATAGTTAAGTGATCAGAACTGTTCAAGAACTGATTGGTCAGTCTTATTTCACGTATCAATATTATTTAAAATGTTTCATAGTGTTATTTTACATGCATCTTGGTTGACATGCAAAGACCCAACAACGTTTCATATTATTGGATTTGTTCGTTTGGAAAAACAGGATGTCATTTAAGTACTTTTTCTGCACTGTGGAATTGCATTTCTCTTAACTTTTAGATTAACAAATGGCTGCAAAGTATAAAACATTGGGTTACTTTTATCTGTCAATTGGGTTGAAATGAAGATTACATGTCCATATGTCCAAATATGTAAAAACAAAGAAGACTGGTGTGTTTCCTTCTTCGCAGGATTGTACGCCGCTTCAGCCTTTGAATATAATTGTTACATAGCCAAGAAACCTTGAAATGATACCAATATGATCAAAATACGTACACAAAAGAAAAACTCACACAAACTGTTCGCATACACACATGTGAACAGAACAGACACACACAGAATCCCACTGGCTATGAAGTGTTTACACAGACACACTACTCCCTGCACACCTGGTGCTTTGTGCGGCGGCGGCGGCCAGCTCGCTGGAGGGAGACTCTTATTGAAGTGAACACTGACCTGCTGTCAATTTCCAACATGAAGACCCACACAAAGGAGAGGAGAGAAGGAGGCGAGGAGAGTAGGAGTAGTGTCGGCAGTCTTTTGAAGATCGGCACCCTTTCTCTGCACTCATCCAGTCGGTGACCTCTCACTGCTCTCTCCATTTTACTCCACCTCTCTGCTTCAACCTGTTTCTTGTCTCTTCCTCTCCAAACCACATTTGCCATGTTCCTTTTTCTCTTGCTCCTCATACTGTTTTTTTCTCTCGCTCTCTCTCCCACTCTCACTTCCAGTCTCCTACTCTCCCGTTCTCTCTCTCTGTCTCTGTCTCTCTGCTGCCTCTCCATCTCTGTCTCTCTGCTCTGTCTCTCTGCTGTCTCTCTGTCTCTCTCTCTGTCTGCTGTCTCTCTATCTCAGCTGTCTCTCTCTCTCTCTCTCTCTCTCTCTCTCTCTCTGCTCTCTCTTTCTCTCTCTCTCTGCTGTCTCTCTCTTCTGTCTCTGTCTCTGACTCCGGGCATCTATATTACTGGACAGCTTGTGGCTTGGCTTGAGGGGTTGGTGGAAACTGATACGGATGCTGCCAAACTGTGTCTGGGCATACATTGTGGGTGTGACACTGACAGTCAGTCACTCTGTGCCTACGAAATCTTTCCTTTGTGCCTGTGACAATAGTGTGTGACTGACGGTATGCTTGGGAAAGGAGTTTCCTGTGTGCCTGTGACAGTTTAGGCTGACACGTGATGGTCAGTATGACAGATGTGAAGTGTGCGTTTGAGATGCAAGTCTGTGTACATGTGTCATGGCTATTTATAGCTTGAGGGTTACGTTTAGGGTACAACTTACAATTGGGGTTAGTGTTAGAGTTAAGGTCACTTTTAGGTTTAGGCATCACATGTTAGGCGATAGGTAAAATGTAGGCGGAGATGTTATGTTTTCTGAGGTGCAGGTTACTGTAGGTTAGGGGATAAAGAAAACATGGATTTCTATTTCTCTACACCTGAAAAGGATAGGATAATGTACATGTGAGTTGAGTTATGTCTGTGTAGTATTCTGTCTGTGTAGTATTCTGTCTATCTTTGTGATATAGACTCTGACTGTATCTAACTCCCTGTATCTCCTCTCCTGTGTATGTCTAGGTGTGAGTGCGATGAGGAGAGCAGCCAGAGAGTGAGGCAATGGGCTGCACCTCGGCTAAGCAGGTGTCGGCCGTGCCCAGTGATGAGGAGGGCCGGGGCAAGGCCTACAGCAACGGAGACCTCTACACGGGTCAGCACACACCACAGACCGACTACATACACAAACCACTTCACGGGTCAGCACACACCACAGACAGACTACATACACAAACCACTTCACGGGTCAGCACACACCACAGACAGACTACATACACAAACCACTTCACGGGTCAGCACACACCACAGACAGACTACACACACCACAGACAGACTACATACACAAACCACTTCATGGGTCAACACACACCACAGACAGACTACACACACCACAGACAGACTACATACACAAACCACTTCATGGGTCAACACACACCACAGACACTACATACACAAACCACTTCACGGGTCAACACACACCACAGACAGACTACATACACAAACCACTTCACAGGTCAACACACATCACACACACCACAGACACACAGATATCTTCACGGGTCAACACACACCACACACACCACAGACACACAGATATCTTCACCGGTCAACACACCCCAAAGAAATAGTACATACTCGCACATTACATTTATCTGAAGCTATCTAACTCCAAATCCCCTGTAAAACCTCCCTGTTTTGTGTTCTAACCCCTCATATCGACTACCTCCCTATCTTTAAAGCATCCTTTCCCTATGTACGATATCCACTCTAACCCTGGTCCATTGGTTCTGTTACT
The DNA here is from genome assembly GCA_016801105.1 of Esox niger. NCBI lineage: Eukaryota > Metazoa > Chordata > Actinopteri > Esociformes > Esocidae > Esox > Esox niger. The sequence continues at coordinate 15,946 of JACXGJ010003612.1, forward strand.
GAAAACATGCCAGATCTGTCAGTGAATGCTACTCTTACCAGTTCCAAATAAGTACACCGAACTGTGGCAATACATTTTATGAATTACATTTGAATACATATATGAATTACATTTTGACCATACAATTTCTCTTCATCCTGTGTGAAAATACAATTTATGTGGGCATTAGTGTTTTGGATAGTTACGAGGTTTGGGTGTTGTGTGTCTTCAGTACTTAATGTTTTAGAGCATGGATGTGGAGAGAGAGGGTTGAGAAAGTGTATCTCGTTAACAACATCAATTATCACTGCCTGCCGGGTCGGTTAGGCTGAATGAGGATGAGGGATTAGCAACAGATTAAGAATTAGCAGCAACACGCTGGAATAACCACACAGGAAATGACAGATGACGAGTCATGGGAGCCAGGAGTCGGTCTGTTCTCCGTTTGCTGCCTCACTCTTTTCCTCTCTCTCTCTCTTTCTAATTCACTCCACCCCCCTCTGGTTCCTACTTACTCTGTAGCCATCCCTCTTTATTTTCTCTGCCTCTACATTGTAACACTGTGGCTCCTACTGTCTCATATAGTCATTGGATTGGATTCTTTGCCCTTTTCTAGTTCTGTCTCTCTCCACTCTTGATGTTCTCCTCATTTTTAAGAAATGGCTTCCTCATGTTCCTTCATTGGTGGGGGTGGGAGAATGTTCACTGAGAGAGGAGCATGGCATGGGTTAAAGATTTTCTCCGTTTTTTTCCTTGCCACTTTGGATCTTCGCCTCACTTTCCCGCCCAAGGCCACACTTTCTTCTTCCTTTCTCTTCTCCATGTTCGACCATCTCGCTCCACATCCTCTCTGACTGCTCCCCTCCCTCTCTTTTCCTCTCCCTCCCTTTTCCCCTCCTTTCCATGCCTTGCTCACTCTACTATTGTAGCATTAGGTCACAACCTTTTGTGCCTAACCCGCTCCTCCCTTCAGTGCTCTTCCTCTGTATTTTGGGAATGTTCAGTGACAGTCTGATGGGAATGGTCAGTGACAGCTCATCTGATAGACGGCTGCCAACTTGCCTCCCACTGTCGAATGATGGGAGACTCTCTTCTGCAACTGGCCTTTGTAGATCTGGTCTGAGCAGAGTCGACCTGACCCAGGCTGGGGTGGGTTAACTGGGGCTGGGATGGGCGGGGCGGGGCTGGGCTGAGCAGGGCTGGGATGGGCGGGGCTGGGCTGAGCAGGGCTGGGGTAGAGTGGGGTGGGTTCACTGAGGCTGGACAGGGCTGGGCTGGGATGGGCAGAGCTGGGCTGGGCAGGGCTGGACAGGGCTGGGCAGAGCTGGGCTGGGATGGACAGGGCTGGGCTGGGCTGGGCTGGGCTGAGCAGGGCTGGGCTGAGCAGGGCTGGGCTGAGCAGGGCTGGGCTGAGCAGGGCTAGGCTGAGCAGGGCTGGGTGGGGTGGGTCCACTGAGGCTGGACAGGGCAGAGAGGCAGGTGGTTACTAGATAGATGATTATATCAAGTGCCTGTGGGACGGTGATGATCCCAGAGCAGAGGGGAAGGACTGTTGACCTGAATACGGTCATGGATTACAGTGGCCAGCCTGGACCAGCACACTGGCTCACTTCTTTCAAAGCCCTTCTTTTCCTTTTTATGTCCCTCATCCTTCTGCTTCTTATCACTCTTCTTTGGCTCATGGGTTGTGAGGCTTTGTGTGTTTGGTTGGAGGAGCAACAATCATCTCAACTGTACTGATCTCTTTTAACATTCTGTGTCAAAGTGTGTCATTGTCTGTGTTCCAACCAAGGGGGTGGGTTCATTTAATGTGTCCTCAATCTACTCCTAATGCGCCTGTAGTCACAATAATCAGAAATAGGGTAAACTCCCATATAAAACACCAGGAAGGAAAGGCTAAGTTCCCATATAAAACAACAGGAAAGAACGGGCTGAGTTCCTTTATAAAATACTAGGAGAAAACAGTTGAGCTCGGTTATAAAACGAGAAAGGCTGAACTCCTTTATTAAACTCCATGAAAGATCAATTGAAAAATTTAGGAAAATAGCAACACTTTCTGATAGTAGCCTTTTCGAATTTGGTTTAGGTAGCTGGTCCCGTTTCAGTGTTTTCATTTGAGCATGTCAGCTGTTGTCTTGTTGCAGCTTTGCTATTTGATTCCATTTCATGTAATGAGCAAATTGGTTGCAATTTAGATTCACCATGGGGCTATTGTTAAAACAACATTCAGAACTGCAAAAGGAAAAATGAAGCCTCATGTCTCACACTATTTCAGAATGTAACCAACTGATTTTAGAATACATTTGAATAAAATACATCCTTTTGTATTTACTCTTATATTACATTACAATGTAATGTAATATAAGAGGTATAATCTCTCCTGGTGTACAAACAAGCTAACAAACACATTTTTGTCTAAAAACAGTGGTTCTTCATTGTTGGTTGACCAGAGCAGAGCAGAGCAGAGCAGAGCAGTGATCAAGTCTCCTGGTCTGACATTATATTGTCAGTTTACTGACCCAGGGCAGGCTGGTAGGGTGGTCAGTGTGATTGTGTTGATTGGTGAGGCCTGTGGAGACAGACACAGAGAGAGCCAGGCAGGAGGCTCTGACAGACAGATGGCATTAAGGAGAGAATGACACACCCTAGGGTCGCCACTGCATTCAGCCTGAATGGGCATGTTTGGACGTGCGTGCGTGCGTAAAAGTCTGCACACTCCAATCCTTCACATTCTGCTTCTTTAAAATTTAAAAACGCATTATGTTAGAATTTCCCTACAGGTCCTCACTAACATTTCCTGAAGAATAATCCGATTGTGCTTCCTGAGAACATAGCAAGACACAACAAGACTCCCTGGTATTCCCGTTCAAATCCGGGGGGCAGGCTTTTGCCCACCCCTGCGCGTTCGTGTTGGTCTATGAACAGCTGTCACCACCATGACCGTAAAAAAATACTGACTAGGTCTGGCTGGTCCTCAAAATGAAAATGGTCTTTTAGGGGTTACGGTTGGGTTTAGTTTAGTCATTTCTCCAAGTTCATTTTGTTGCCAGGCCTTTGAGGTATGGATAATTTTGTGTTGCAAAAACCATTTGAATAAACTGCTAGGTCCCAGCTGAATGATTTTCATTGAATGTTTCGTTTCTAGACTCCTGCCCCCTCAAATCGGAGGTTCCATTTGAAAACATAATATCAGCGAAAATCAATCAGACATGAGCATATTCCTGTAAATTGAGAAATACATGTGGATGTAAAAGTGTTCATTATGTGTAATCAACCCTAAATTCTGTCAATTCACCACAGTATTTTGGTAATTTAGACTAGTTATAATTAAGAAATTATATTTGGCCCAACAATTACACGCAATGTTTGTTATTATTATTATTATTGAAGTATTATATGGTTATTAGGCTATATGTAGTCTATTGAAAATTGCATTTGTTTTAGACTAAATTTGAATTAAAGATGCAGCTTTATCCATTAGTCTTTTAAGATTGCGGGTGTCCGTACTTTATGATAACCCGCCTTTGGTGGTGATCTTGAGGGAAGTATCTGATTGTCTACTATTAAGACATTTAACACAGTCTCAAAACCTTAAATAGTGTTGCTTTTTATCTATTGCACCTAGATCTAAACCTGCCAGTGTTTCACTTTCAGTATGTTTTTTTATTATTATTTAACCTTCATTTGTCTAAAAATGAATATATATTTCTGTTCAAGTGAATGTCAATTAATGAAAATTGCAGTATTAAGTAAGCAAAACATGAACCTTCTGGTTACACAAACTTATTTAAAACAAATTATTAGGCATAGTAAACCGTAAGAAATAGGCAAGATCAGCCTCTCTTTGTTGGTGCAGGTCTGCTGAATGATGGAGCAATCAGTTACTGGAAACACTGTACATGTCATGTTTTGCTTGCGTGGTTTATATTATCCTTCTTTGGCATTCGGTTTTGTAAAGCGTTGACATGCTGGTTGCATGTTTGGAATTCATTAAATCAACTAGGTCTACCAGTAAATCGTCAGTTGGGTCCCATTTAGTTAAGGTATTAGTACATTTGAAATGAATGTAGTTTCAGTACAAATAACGAGTGTGCTCTGAATCTATGGTGCCTTGGCGCACATATGATCCTCGACACGGCAGAACAACACTGAGGGTGAGGACAGCATCGGGGAAGACATGTAAACTTGGCACTTGCATGCATTCAACAGATCCAATTTAGGTTGCACCGTTCATAGAAATTCATTATAGTTGACTGTTTTTTGAACAATTTCTCTGAAGGGCAAAGGGCGTGAATTTAGGGGGAGTTGTTAAACCCTAGTTCACACTACTGAAGACGTCAGAGTGACTTGTACACCTATGTTGTAGAACATTTGTTAGGGGTGTACACTGTCCAGATCCACTGTGTGTGTGCTTGAGCCAGGTGACTGTCATTGATGTTGTGTACTTAGCAAGCGTATAACTGCAGATCTGAGACCAAGCTAGGACAGATGTGGGCGGATCCATTTTTAACGATGAAATATAGTCATTTTAATTTGTCCTTTTATAGGTTCATGTTCCATGTGTTTATGTGCTTTTGATGTCTGCTCAGTGTTAGTAATTTTCCCCCCAGCTCTGTTAGTTCTCTCTGCTACTTAGTCCTAGTGACTAATGATTAGGTTAATTTTGCGTGTGTGCGAGCGTGTGCGTGTTCGTGTCGGTCTATGAACAGAAGTCCCCACCATGACCATAAAAAAATACTGTCTAGGTCTGGCTGGTCCTCAAAATTAAAATGATTTTTCAGGGGTCAAGTTTGGGTTTAGTTTAGTCATGTCTCCAAGTTCATTTTGTTGCCAGGCCTTTGAGGTACGGATAATTTTGTGTTGCAAAAACCATTTGAAAGAACTGCTAGCTCCCAGCTGAATGATTTTCATTGAATGTTTCGTTTCGAGACCCCTGCCCCCAGGAACAAGCCTGATGTTGCTACCTCACTAATGGGACATTTTGCAGAGTACTGTGGTTTACCAGAGGAGTGCTCTATAAACAATATAATCAGGGTTCATCAACATATTTTGATGATTTAAAATCTAGTGGCCACTGTTGGAGCCAGTGCTTTAAATTTGGCATGAGGATTTACAAGGTGTCACTGAAATACATTTTCTTTTTAAAGTCTAGGACTTTTGCAAATATATATATATTTTTTAATCCTTTTATGGGCTGGCTGCATATGTTCTTGATATGTGCATTATCTCGAAGTGAAATTCCAAGTTTGAAAGGGGTTTGAAGACATTCTTGATGATGATTCTTGACTGAATCAGAATAATAATAATACTTCTAACAGGTTTTATGGAACACAAATGTCATGATTTAATTGTACATGACAATGTTCAGGGACTCACTTCGATAATACCACTCTTAAAACCAGTGGTATCTTTGAGACTTGGGGCTCTGTTAGCCCTCACAATACCACTACAGTGCATCACCGTTGCGTGTTGTGAGTGTCTTCATGTTCAGACGGGCTGCTTTGCTCCAGCATGTTTTTATTCCCCAAGCTGGCAGCAGTTGAATAAAGCCCCTCCTTCTTTGTCTTTTTGCTCCCACAACCTCATTCACTCCTCATAGTTAGGCCCCTGTACCAGTAATCAATAATCGAGGGTGTCTGGTCCGATGTTTATCTTCTACACACTAATAATTCATAGTGAGTGTGAGATGCACACAAACACTTGTAACGGACCCAGGTGTCCAGGAGGATACTACGGGTTTATATCAGAGAGACTGACTCACAGAGACTGACTCACAGAGACTGACTCACAGAGACTGACTCACAGAGACTGACTCACAGAGACTGACTCACAGGTACGTGGGACAGGTACGTGGGACAGGGACAGGAAGAGGAGTGGAGCAATCTGTCAGACTGATTATGACTGACTAACTCTGACTGACTTCATCTGTCTTTTTCTGATAGACTAAACCTGACTGACACAATGAAGCTGACATTCTGACTGACTGAGTCTGACTGACTGAGTCTGACTGACTGAGTCTGACTGACTGAGTCTGACTGACTGAGTCTGACTGCACTTGGCAGGCGCGATCCCGTTATATCACACTAATATACCACTGTTTTGGTACACTGCATAAAATCCAAATAAAAACAATGCAATAATGTGCAAATAATTGTTCCTGTATTTAATTGAAAATAACAAACACAACATATCAAATGTTGAAGCTGAGAAATGTTGTTGTTTTGGGAAAATACATGCCCATTTAGAATCTGACGCCAGCAACACGTTACGAAGTTGGGACAGTCTTTCAAAGAGTGGTAAACCCCACTCCATCTTTAATTCTGAACGACACATCCTCTCTGGGATGCTCTTTATACCCAATCAATCAGGTTACTGACCTGTTGACAATTAACTTCATTAGTTGTGCGATGCTCCAGCAGGTTGTGTTGTGCCTTACAAACCTTTTCCAGTCTTTTGTTGCCCCTGTCCCATCATATTCAAATTGGAAATAAAATAAAAAACAATAACATTTCTCAGTTTCCACATTTGATTGATGTCTTTTTACTATTTTCTATTGAATATAGTGTTTAAACGATTTGTACATCATTGCATATTTTTCCCAATTGACTTGTACAACCCATCCATTTCAGAGAAAAGCCTCAGTACATAGAACGGAGCTGACAGGGCAGAGAGTTGATTAGCTCAGTTCCAGTGATATGCAGGAGTAGTACCTAATTTTTTATCATTTTTATTTTTCCCCTCTATACAGATGAGTACAAGATGAAAGGAGTGGAAGAGGTGAAGTACATGCGTGGAGATGAGGACAGAGTGAACGCACGCAACCAGGAAAACCTGGTGAGAGGGAACGACACACACACACACACACCACGCTCGCTCTCTAACACTACAACACAGCCATTTGACCATCCATCCATCCAGCAAACAGGTTACATTTCTGGTAAATACCTATTTCCACAGAAGCCCCTCCCACTCTAACAACCACACGCACACACTAGCTAGCATGTACATACAGGGCCGGGTGCCTCCTTAACAGGTTGAGACAACGTGTTGGCATGTATGGAATGTGAGAGTTCAGGTCCGCTTTAACCCATTCCTCTACATTTTCTATATTGTCCACATCTTTCCTTTAGAAATATCCAGGAAGTTCACATAATTATATGACGGGAAAACACTTTAATATTTTGTAAATGTACAGCTGTGGTTCATTTCGATATGCCACTGCTGGCCTGTAACATACAGGAGAATAATTACATTCACAAAAGTGACAATCTATTTTTAGGGAGCTTAACAAAAAGTACTCATTGGGGATTGATCATGTAATCCTGTGTAGTCAAAATGCACACAGAGACCAGTGGATTTCTGTGATGACGCATATTAAATGAAATGCCTCTTGGAAAACAACAAAAATGTGACTGTGCTACTAGGTGTTGAAATAAAGTCCCTAATGAATTTTAAGTCTGTCCATTTTTCATTTGCTTGCTCATCCTACCAAAAAAGGCCCCAGCCTTTGGCATGTTCTGCTCCTCCAGAGCACAGAGGTCTTTCCTCTGGTCAGTCCCAGATTGTGTGTTTTGGTCCATGACAGAACAGGTCAGATTCTCTCATACATTTTGACATGGCTCAGTTGCAGGCTGCCTGTGTGTGTCCAGGCCACAACAGCTGGGGCAGTCAGCATCTCTGTCCCCAGCCTCAGGGTCACAGCTGAGACAAGAGACTGGCCCCTCCAGCCAAAGTCCACCTGTCACTCTCCTGAATCGTGAGGACACAGAACAGTAGAAGGGGATGGTTCCAGCCACAGGGCCTTGGCTGTCAGGGGGTAGGGTGACTTTCATTCCCCTGCCTCTGGCCTCCTACGTGGGCAGGATGAGGATGCAGAGTCATCGGCCAGTTGTGTCCATCCGTCTGTTGTCGTGCACGTGTGCATTTGTTTACAGAATGCTTATTCTTGTGTGCGTTTAGTGTCTCTGTGTAGTCTATTTGTGTTGTCCATGTGTGCGTGCGCACGGGTAACTGTGAGACGGTATGTATTTGTGTATTTCAGGAGAAGAGCTCTGTTCAGTACAGAGGGAAACAGTACAAAGATGGCTCTGGAGCCAATGCCAACAGGACAAAGTGAGTTGTGTGTGTGTTTTCAAAATATCTTCACGAAATAAACAAAACTGTTTCCCCAGAAAGGGAGAGAGAATGATGATAACATGTGTGTCTCCACATCGGCTATTGACTTCACAGTGATGTCTGTGTTTAAACTTTTGAATGAAAGTGTAAGTTGAGAAATTCTAATTTACAGTAGCAACACTGTGATTACATCAATGTGTTGTTATTATTGCCATTATTAGTATAATGATTATGGAGGGAGTAGTTCTTTTTTTAGGTTTCCAGCGATGTAATGCCTCTCTTTTCTGTTCCATATCACTGCGTTCATGTGTAGATTTGCATATTGGGTCTTGTAGCTGTATTTAATTTGTACTTGGATTAGAGCTACTTGTGCGAGTGCACCAGAAAATGATTATTCAAATTCCTGCACAACTATGAAGACACTGTGTGTGTTTTCTGTGTGGGGGTGTAATGGAAAATGTTAGTGGTATGTTTGTTTCCTCCTCTTTTCTCCTTCCTTCTCTCGATCCCTCCCACTCTCAACCTTCCTTGCTCTTTCTCATTTTCACTTCCTTTATATTCCTCGTTCTCACTCTTTTCTCCACAGTATCCACACGTCAGAGAGCCAGCAGGAGTTTTTCCGGATGTTGGATGAAAAGATTGAGAAGGTGAGGGGGGGAGAAGGAAGGAAGGAAGGAGATTGGGAGGAGTTTGGCTGTTGGGCCTTAACATTTAAAGAAACAGGGTCCTGTCTATTGACGGTTTCTATGTAGACCAGTTCTCACTGACAGATGAGGCTTCAAGCTGAGGTCCATCCTTCTTGACAGTTTACAGTGTTACTCCTATCAACCTCACGTCTTATCCATTCCTATTGTTCGTTTTAACCTGGTCTATTCTTATAAACTTTCATTATTCCTTTTACCCTCACCTTAAGTATTCATTTTTACCTCATCCCTTATCCACCTTCATCCTTATTTCTTTTAACTTCACCCCTTCTTATCCATCCCCATAGTAATTTCAAACTCACTGATGCTTATCCGTCCTCCTCATTATTCCTGTCTTCCGTCTTCATCTTTCGCTCTGCGTCATCCCTCACCTGTGGTGTGTGAATCCGCAGGGACGGGACTACTGTTCGGAGGAAGAGGAGGTGGAGGATGGGACATAGCACACTGGCCCCTACTCAAACCGCTACAGAGCCTCCATGAGTGTGTATGGATGCATGTGAAAGACAACTGAACTGTTTCTGTGTTGTGGGTATGTACGTTTGACTGCCTTGTGATTATGTGTCTTTTGCACGCGCGCATACCTGTGTGTGCGTGCGTGCGTGCGTGTGTGTATGCTAGAGAGAGAGAGAGAGTGAGAGAAAGAGAATACAATCCTCAAAAACTGTTTGCCTCCTTGGTCCTCATCCCATTGGGTCCCTGGTGGGATGGCTGGAGGGAGACAAACGAGGAGACAGGCAGACATCTGGACTTACTGCAACCAGCCTGTAGGACTACAGAGACCCTCCCCCACCCCTCCACGAAAACGACCACCCCTGTCAACTGTTCCTGGTCCTGCTGTGTAAATCACATGATGTTAACATGGAGCATTATGGGAGTTGGAGTCTAGAAAACAACCTCCTGGTTTCCACCTTCCATGACACAGGCTGTTGGGCTTCGCCAAAGAGGAATAGAGATGGAGATAAACAGGCACTTCCATAACCCCACCAGAGACTGGCTCACTGCTGGAGTGGGCAAGACAGAGGAGACGGGAAAGAGAAAAACTAGATATTTTAATAAGAGAAAGAAAAGGTTGTGAATTGGTTATTTTAAAGCTCTGAACTTCTGCCTTTTGAAGGACCTCTTTTATTTTGTTGATCCAGTTGAGTTTTTTCATGTTTTTTGGGGCTTCTATGGTAATGCATCACTTCCCTCACCAGGCTGCTGTAGTGATCTATACTGTAGGTCAAAGTTCTGTGTCTATACAACCTGCCTCTTACATATCCCCTGAACACTAATGTACCACACCCTGGTTACCACACCCTAGCTATGTAAAACTCAACACGTTCGCCGCACACTAAACATCATATTTATAGATGCAAAATAGTCAGACATTCAGACACACATCCACACAGAAACATGCAGATACAGACAGAAATGCACAGATGCAATGTATTCCTGCCATTTCATTAGCCAAGTGTTATGTAAGTATGTTAATAGGCAGTGGCATTGAGGGGGTTTGGCTGAATGTTGTAATCAGCAGCTCTGGGTTGGTTAGTTTCTACTTCTGGACTTATTCTTGTGCACCTTCAGTGTTCATTACTCTGTTCATTGGTAGCTCAGACCCCACTTCTCATTTCAGCAGTGTAGAAGCTTACTGGCAGAGTCAAGTCAGCTTGTGTTGAAGCGAGCGTGCGTGTGCATGCTCACACACACATACACACACGCGCACACAACCTATAATGGACTGAGAAGTGAGATTAAAGAAAAACACGTGTGGTTGCCTGGGAGACAGCCCGGATCAGTCTTCTTTTCATCATCATTACTGGATCTTTTTTTCATGAAGGTTTTCATAACTTTTGTTTTTTTATTAAAAATAAAAACAGGAGCTGTTTATCTGCTGTAAGTTGTTAATTTCTGTGTGACTTGAAGGCTGTGTGTTAAGTTTCAGTAAGCAAATTCTTGTCATGGTGACATCACCATTGAATTGAATAGTCCCTCTGGTGATGTTTTCAAAACCTTATTGCAGAAAACAGAGTACCACTCCTGGACAAGACTGATGCATTGTGCCATCTGTTGGTTGAATAGGACAACTGCACTGTGATGATCTACAATGTGATAGTGATGTAAATTCTGGATGTATCTGTAAAGGACATGCAGGACGAAGTTCCATAACATGAAATGCATTCTTAGTGTAGCACTCTCTAGATTACATGTTAGATATCTGAGATCTCTCAATTGGCCTTGAGTCATTACAGTGGGATCAGTGGATTGGATCTGAACCTCTGTTTAATTTGAAAAGTAATCTGAATATTTAGGGTGGTTTATAATGATAATGTTCCTCTTTGTGGCTGCAACACGTCAATCACCTATTGTAGGCTTCATGGTCCTTTTGTGACCCAATTCTGACCCTAACCCCAAATGTAACTTTATCCTAAACATAACTCCTGAGCCAAAAATATATATATTTTCCTTATAGGGACTGCTTTCATTTCCTCACACAATCATGTTTTCCTGGTTTTACATGCTTATAGGGATTTGTTGCTCCTGATTCGGACACACTCATTCTCTCCCTGTTCCTCTCAGGGGCACATGAGGTTATAATCAGCAGCCACTGTACTGCAACACAGTGAAAAGTCCCAATGGGCTTAGTACTTACATCCAGCCAACCTCTCCCACTAAGAGAAAGAGAGACGGATGTTGCCCGTTAACCTCAGACAGGAATATGGGCAAGACAATGTTCTTTCCACTATGAGGTAAGGGCCCAATAAACCCCTCCCTTCCCTTGTGACTGCGTGCCCATTATGGTACAGCATGTTCTAGTTTGTCTTAAAGAGGTGTAAGCCTGATTGTACAGTATTGTTCATACCTCACCTCACAAAGTTTATCATCTGAAAACATAACGTAAGGCAACTGGTTCAGTGCCAGTGTGAGATCCCAGTGGGAGTGACTGTTGAAGCAGCGTCCGGTGAAGGGTGGGGCCTAATGATGATTGACCTGCCTCATTGGCCGGTCTCAGTCCCCCAGAGACTGCTGGCTCCATGTGGTGAATACTCAGACAGCTTGACTTCACTGTGCCATTAATCTTAACTGAATCCAGCAGCTTGTAGTTCTGTGCTTCTGCATCTCTCTTACCCAGCTACTAGCTCCTCCAGGTTCAGTCACTACTGCAATAGCTGGCGCTCTCTGCCTCTTCAACTGTATTCCTATTAGTATGTAAAGCCTTGAAATTATGTTATATATGCAGTGGATTACCAGACTGCCATCCTTCAGATTGGAGGCACTGAACTCAACTGATATGACTATTTATTTGCACAGCCATTCTCTATTAAATGCAGTTTACTGGGATCTTTACTTTGCGTTGCCAACAGATTGCTCCTAACAGCTCTTATCTGTTGCCCCATGTAACAGTTCCGTTTAGCGGGGAATAAGGCCAGTCCTGTGCCGATTCATCTTTGTTTACCCAAATATTTACCATGTCAGTATGACTTGATAGCACATTCTTGATTTCAGCAATGACCTGGGAGAAATGACAGTAAACAGCAAAGTTTTCACCTTGCCATGTTGCGTATTTAATTTAGCAGCCTGCTCCTTACAAGTGATGGAATGGCAGCATCCACATGAGGCCCAAGTATATGTATGAGTGTGAGAGGATCCTGTAAGTGACAGACTATTTTTGTCTAGACTCTCTCGACCTCTGACCTAATGAAGGTTTTTCAACCAGTCTGGCGGAGAGCCCTAGAAGAATCGGACATCAGATCTCTCCTGCCCCTCCCCCCACAATGAGAGCTCCTTTTCCTGGGCATCCTGCTCCAGTGATCTTCATAAAACACACTCCTAGAAGGAACAGAAAGCGGCTGATATTTATCTTCTTTCTGTAGCCATGATTTTCTGTCCAACTTGTGGGCATTGGTTGGGTGTGCTTAATAATATCCAGTCCCAGCTGCTCTAGTGGCTTTACACCACTCTGATGTACAAGCAGGCAGATGGTTCTCCTCTCAACAGCACAGCGGAGAACCCAGCTCATTTCAGTTATCTCACTTCGAGCCTGCCTGCTAAAATCACTTGGTTTTGCACTCATTTGTGTGAGTTCTATGGAATCTATTATTTATGCCGTGTTTAAAAGGAGCCTGTGGTATTTTTAGAAATTTTAAATCATCGATCCCATTTACAAAGCTAGAGTGCTACTTTGACATTTTGACTTTGGATCTATGCTTCTTACAAATATGTTTAAGTACAGATTAGAACATACGTTTGGCAGTAGACATGACAAACTATGCGTAACTGTTGAGCTAGTTACAGTATCCCTTCCAGCGAAATTTGAACCATGCATTTATCCCAAATAGGAATGAAATGAAGACCGTTCATGGCCTGCATGTGAAGTATACTATGTAACCAAAACAGGGACATCACCAGATGTGCGTGTTTCTTAGATGTGTTTCTCAGATGAATACAGATGGAGCCTGATGGTGTGAATCCTTCACACAAACATGCAGTTTCTGATAAACCATTAGCAAAAATTTCTCACAAATTTCTTCGCCCATTACCATTAAAGAGAACCTTTAATGAAAATACACTGGATTGTCTAACAATGGCAGAGAGTAATCAAACATCTCACAAATATCATATTTATGTGATATGCAAATTACCTGAACAACCATATACTGTAATCAAGCTTCACCTTACAGCTTCACATCTCATATACACTATCCAGTCATCTACCTCCATTTTGCTTGGATTCTGTGTGCAGCAGCTTGAACACAGAAGCCAAGCATATTCTGGAGGCACCCTATGCGTGCCCTGAACTAAACCAATGTGTTTCTGAGCAGGCTATGACATACTAAATAATATTTCTAATCAGACATGTCAATAAAGCAGTAAAGAAGAAAAAAAAAATATTGAAACTCAGCATCCTGAGAAAATTGGGATTTTGCTCTGTTACATTTAGGGGCTGAATATAATAAATTCCAGCCGATAATGCACTAACCAGTTATATCAGTTTGTAGTTTATATTGTCTAGTATTTATGGTAGTTTTCAGATTTAAAATGTGTGATTGGACAGCAGAGGTATTAAAAGTAAAACCATCGGAATTAGGATTCCGAGATTAGAGCGCTCCGGCTGGAAAGGGTTATCCCTTACCAAACTTGAGATATTGCAACCAGAGTAACCATAGCAACAGGATTTCTCCATACATTTCAAAAACGGCTTCAATGGAACGTACTTTCTGAACCAGATACACCAACATGGATTTACATTAATGAACCTATTAAAATCAGAAGGAATTTTGAATATCTCTTACAAAACCCGAGATGCAACCAGAGTAACAGGATTTTTCCAAATTTTCAAAAACAGCTCCAATGGAAAGTAATTTCTGAATCACACCAATTACATATAGATATTATTCTCAGCTATTAAAATAAAAAATAATTTAGGAAATATCTTACTAAACTTGAGATATTGCAACTGATGTAACTATAGCAAGTGAATTTTTAGCAATATTTTCTATACAGCTGCCTAAATATCTCTAAACAAACTCGAGCTACTTCAACGGAGTATAGCAACAGGATTTTCCCTGTATTTCAAAGACAGCTACAGTGGAAAAACACAAACATGCATTTACTTAAACGTACCAATACTTCTCACCAGTTCATATCAGAAAAATACATAAATATCTCTCACCAGACCCGAGATACTGCAACCGCTGTAACCAAAGCAATGTTTTTTTTGCAATATTTCCCTAACAGCTGTCGTTAAACTCACTTTCCCAGTAAGATAAACAGAATATTTATTTTATTCCTCTACTCTTCAGCAATTTAAAATCAGAAAAAAATACAACCACAGTAATCATAGCAACATGTTTTAAAGCAATATCTCCCAAATGGCAGCTGTTTAATAATTTCATAATCTTTTCTGATTTAGCTAATTAGTGGAATATGAAACACTAACTTGTTATCCATCATGCTGGGAAAGTAGGTTAAACGAGCATTGTTTGGTAATTATCGCAAAAAAAAAATATTGCTATGGATCTCAAGTTTGGTAAGAGATATTTTCATACATTTTTCTGATTCAAATGTATGAAAAAAAGTTGGCTCCAACTTTTTGAAAAGTTTTCCAAATTGCAGAAGTTGTGTGAAATTGTTAAAATATATTTAAAATCGCTGCAAGTTTTGTTCAGCATTATATTTAGTAATTTTTTTCACATAGTCGAGAAAGATCTTTGAAAATACGAGAAAGATCTTTGAAAATACGACATGGTCATGTCTTTGAGTTAAACAACACCACTACTTAAGTTTTGAGTGTTTCGGAGTAGTTTTCCGCTTGCAATGCAGTTTTGCTGTAGTGGGACCGTTTCCATTCAGGATTTTGGACGATGCTAAGAATGCTAATTTCAGTCGGGAAGAGCTGAATGGGTGGTTGAATTTCTACTTGCCGCCTTTTTGCCACCCCATGTTGAATTTTCAAGATATATTTTTTAGCAGTCTCATTCACAGAGATAATGTTTCAGAGTTGTATTTATTATTTCCGGCCTGTGTAAAGCAATGGACTACACTCAATTTTTTAGCAGTTCAGGCTGCAAAACTGTGCAGCCCGAACTGCAGCCAGAGAACAATACATTTTTGCTCACCAGAATATACACTATTAACAAACAAATAACACAAAAACAAAAGTCAAGTTCAGTTGGTTTATTGAGCACTTACAGTTGTGGCCAAAACATTAAAAGCCTTGCTCTAGATAAAACATTATTAGCATAAAAGAATTGCCCACATATGTAAGAAGAAACAGCATTCAATGGTCACATTTTCCTCTGAATCTTTCTTACTCTCTGGCTGCAGTTCGGGCTGCACAGTGTGGCTCTTCCTTTTGAAGCGGCCCTGCAGCCTCTTCCAGAAAGAACTCTGGCCACCCTCTGCAGATGAGACCTCAGGTGATACGGTGGGTCTCTTCTTTTTAACGTAAATTTGCACCCTCTTGTAAAGAGGCTTTTTGGCCTGCTTTGGCTCTGCTTTCTCAGTCAGTTCCCCACCATCAATCACCTGCAAAGTTTCCTCAGCCATGTGATTGTTTCTGGGGGGGGTCTGTTCTGAGGCACCAGAGACCACAGATCTAGTGAATTTGGACCAGCACGTAAAGAACCCTTTTCTTGCCCTTATCAGTGCCTGTCCGATTATGCAGGGTTTAACAACATTGTCAAGATCAGGGTTAATCCAGAAAGGCCAAGACAGTTCAGGGTTGATACTGCAGCCTTGTCTGGCTTCTGCTTTGCTTGTGGAGGCTACATAAGTGTTTCGGTGTTCACGTTTGGCCTCAGGTGGCAGCTGAGCTGATTGGTTAAGACTATCCATCATCTCAAAAGTTTACTGAGTTAAAATAACAAAATGTATTGTAGAATGATAATATATTAGACAGCTGTTCACCCCTTTTATAGTCTACCCCCCTTATGTTTTGCTTGGTCAGCATTGTGATGCAATAATCCATGTTCTGAGTCATCAGATTTTAAATCAGCAATGTCATCAAAAAGGGATACACTATAAAAATGCGAAGTACTTATCCAAAAAATCTGGCACTGACTGTCAACTAATAACTTCTTAACAGAGTAAGTGTCTCCTATTGCAATTCAAATACTTCTTAAAATGTGCCAAATGGTCTTTCTAGCTTACCCATGTCGCCTAAAGCAAAATCGACCGCTGCATACAGCCTAATATGCACAATGAACGTGTGAATTATCTCCCGTTCTAGCTCGGTTTTTAGCTTGCGGCTAGGGTATCTATTGGCTACATTTGGTTTTTTTACTTGCTCAAACAAGTGACAAACAGCTTTGTTATCGACACATTGCTGGGCACAAACTATTTTTGTTCAATTACATCGTAATTTAGAGAAATAGCCACACATTCATTCAGAATCTGTAAGTGGGTGGCGCAGGAGCAGGCCAACTAGCTTCTGTCAAGTTAATTTAGCAAACGTGAAACTGGTAGTCTTTCAGCACCGAAAATATACTTTCATTTTTTTATTTATCTAGTGACACTACTAGTAAAACATTGTAATGAGCAATTTTATATTTTCCTTACCTCAAATGTTTGACTTGGTTTACACGTGAAATCTGCAATGCTTTAAAAATTGCCTCAGGAAAATGGGGATGCACTAACCAATTATATCAGTTTGTAGCTTATATAGTCTGATATTTATGTCAGTTCAGATTTAAAATATGTGATTGGACTGCAGAGATATTAAGAGCAAAGCCATCGGAATTATGATTCTGAAATTAGAGCGCTCCGTCTGGAAAGGGTTTAACGGCTGCGGTTTGGAAAATATTGCTTTAAAACATGTTGCTATGATTACTGTGGTAATTTCTTCTGATTTAAAAACACATTGCTTTGGTTACTACGGTTGCAGTATCTCGGGTTTGGTGAGAGATATTTGTATTTTTCTGATATGAACTGGTGAGAAGTATAGGTGCGTTTAAGTAAATGCATGTTTGTGTTTTTTCACTGGAGCTGTAGTTGAAATATGGGAAAAATCTGTTGCTATGGTTACTCGGTTGCAGTAGCTCGAGTTTGTTTAGAGATATTTTTTCAGCTGTATAGAAAATATTTTTAAAAATGTACTTGCTATGTATGGTTACTTAAGTTGCACTCTCAAGTTTGGTAAGGGATATTTTCATAATCTTTTCTGATTTAATTAGCTAAGTAGTGGAATATGAAACACTAGCTTGTCCATGTTGGGAAAGTAGGTTAAACGACCACCGTTTGGTAATTTGGTTGCAGTATCACAAGTTGGGTTAGAGATTTTCATACGTTTTTCTGATTCAAATAGCTGGGAAGTTGCCTCCAACAACACCAAGTTTTGAGTGTTTCGGTGTAGTTTCCCGCTTGCAATGCAACTTTGCTGTAGTGGGACAGTTTCCATTCAGGTTTTTGGACGATGCTAAGAATGCTAATTTCTAATTGCCGCCTTTTTGCCACCCCATGAAGAATTTTCTAGATACTTTCTTTAGCAGTGTCATTCACAGAGATACTGTTTCAGAGTTGTATTTATTATTTCCATCCTGCGTAAGGCAATGGACTACACTGTACTGTCACTAGGGACATGTATATATCCAGTATGCAGTCACCTAATTTATGTACATCACTTTGGATAATCCTAACTAATGTTGAACAATATTAACGTTCACCTGGCACACATTAATAGTATCATTTGTGTATTTTAAGATTGCAGGTATAAGTGAGAGAACAATGAATCATTGCTCACCAGAATATACACTATTAACAAACAAATAACACAAAAACAAATGTCAAGTTCAGTTGGTTTATTGAGCACTTACAGTTGTGGCCAAAACATTAAAAGCCTTGCTCTAGATGAAACAGCATTAGCAAAAAAGAATTGCCCACATATTTAAGAAGAAACAGCATTCAATGGTCACATTTTCCTCTGAATCTTTCTTACTCTCTGGCTGCAGTTCGGGCTGCACAGTGTTGCTCTTCCTTTTGAAGCGGCCCTGCAGCCTCTTCCAGAAAGAACTCTGGCCACCCTCTGCAGATGAGACCTCAGGTGTTATTGTGGTTCTCTTCTTTTTAAAGTACTTTTGCACCTTCTTGTAAAGAGGCTTTTTGGCCTGCTTTGGCTCTGCTTTCCCAGTCAGTTCCCCCCCATCAGTCACCTGCAAAGTTTCCTCAGCCATGTGATTGTTTCTGGGGGTGGTCTGTTCTGAGGCACCAGAGACCACAGATCTAGTGAATTTGGACCAGCACGTAAAGAACCCTTTTCTTGCCCTTATCAGTGCCTGTCCGATTATGCAGGGTTTAACAACATTGTCAAGCTCAGGGTTAATCCAGAAAGGCCAAGACAGTTCAGGGTTGATACTGCAGCCTTGTCTGGCTTCGGCTTTGCTTGTGGAGGCTACATAAGTGTTTCGGTGTTCGTGTTTAGCCTCAGGTGACAGCTGAGCTGATGGGTTAAGACTATCCATCATCTCAAAAGTTTACTGAGTTAAAATAACAGAATGTATTGTAGAATGATAATATATTAGACAGCTGTTCGCCCCTTTTATAGTCTACCCCCTTTATGTTTTGCTTGGTCAGCATTGTGATGCAATAATCCATGTTGTGAGTCATCAGATTTTAAATCAGCAATGTCATCAAAAAGGGATACTCTATAAAAATGCGAAGAACTTATCCAAAAAATCTGGCACTGACTGTCAACTAATAACTGATGCGGGGTAGCTGGCAAAACCAAGGGAGTGGAGGAAGACTGTTGAGCAGCCATCAGTTCGATATCAGTCATCTCTTCATCTGCATACACTACCAAGCGTAAACACCTTCATCTCCATCCATCTTTACCAATATATACAAAAAATAACAATACAGTTTAGTTTCATTGTTTTATGAATACATAACACATTCTATAAAACAAAGTACTTACTGAAAACCCTTTCACATGTTCTATGTGTCTAAATAGGCTCATATCACAAGGATACAAAGAGTCACAGAAAGTGATAGTAGTGCACAAAAACATAATAACTTTATTATAAATACGATTTAGTAATGTAATAGTAAACTAAGCACAGTAACGGTGCCATACTAGTACAGTAGAAATCTAATGGCCTAGATAGAAAACCAAATTAGACTGATGACAGCACGTGTTGACTGCGGTTTGTAGATATATTTTATATTGATGGCAGGTAGTTATGTGTAATCAGATATGCTTTTTCTACAATAATATTTACATCATATTATGAAATATATGGAGAAATCCTGTTGCTATGGTTACTCTGGTTGCAATATCTCAAGTTTGGTAAGGGATATTTACATAATCTTTTCTGATTTAATTAGCTAAGTAGTGGAATATGAAACATTAACTTGTCCATCATGTTGGGAAAGTAGGTTAAATTACTGTCGTTTGGTAATCATCGCTAAAAAAAATACTGCTATGGATACTGTGGTTGCAATATCTCAAGTTTGGTAAGAGATTTTCATTCGTTTTTCTGATTCAAATAGCTGGGAAATTGCCTCCAACTTTTGAAAATATGACATGGTAATGTTCTTTGAGTTTAACAGCACCAAGTTTTGAGTGTTTCGGTGTAGTTTCCCGCTTGCAATGCAACTTTGCTGTAGTGGGACAGTTTCCATTCAGGATTTTGGACGATGCTAAGAAAGCCAATTTCTACTTGCCGCCTTTCTGCCACCCCATGAAGAATTTTCTAGATACTTTCTTTAGCAGTGTCATTCACAGAGATACTGTTTCAGAGTTGTATTTATTATTTCCATCCTGCGTAAGGCAATGGACTACACTGTACTGTCACTAGGGACATGTATATATCCAGTATGCACTCACCTCACTTATGTACATCACTTTGGATAATCCTAACTAATGTTGAACAATATTAACGTTCACCTGGCACACATTAATAGTATCATTTGTGTATTTTAAGATTGCAGGTATAAGTGATATAACAATTAATCATTGCTCATCAGAATATACACTATTAACAAATAAATACCACAAAAACAAATGTCAAGTTCAGTTGTTTTATTGAGCACTTACAGTTGTGGCCAAAACATTAAAAGCTTTGTTCTAGATAAAACATTATTAGCATAAAAGAATTGCCCACATATGTAAGAAGAAACAGGATTCAATGGTCACATTTTCCTCTGAATCTTTCTTACTCTCTGACTGCAGTTCGGGCCGCACAGTGTGGCTCTTCCTTTTGAAGCGGCCCTGCAGCCTCTTCCAGAAAGAACTCTGGCCACCCTCTGCAGATGAGACCTCAGGTGTTATGGTGGTTCTCTTCTTTTTAAAGTACCTTTGCACCTTCTTGTAAAGTGGCTTTTTGGCCTGCTTTGGCTCTGCTTTCCCAGTCAGTTCCCCCCCATCAATCACCTGCAAAGTTTCCTCAGCCATGTGATTGTTTCTGGGGGAGGTCTGTCTGTTCTGAGGCACCAGAGACCATAGATCTAGTGAATTTGGACCAGCACATAAAGAACCTTTTTCTTGCCCTTATCAGTGCCCGTCCGATTATGTCTAAGTTTGTAGTGTTTCGGAGTAGTTTTCCGCTTGCAATGCTGCTTTGCTGTAGTGAGACACAGGCTCCATGATTTTGTACGATGCTAATAATGCTAATTTCAGTCGGGTAGAGCTGAATGGTAGGTTGAATTTCTACTTTACGCCTTTCTGCCCCTATTTAGATATCATTTTTTTTAGCAGTGTCATTTGCAGAGATACTGTTTCAGAGTTTTATTTATTATATCCAGTGTGTGTAAGGCAATGGACTACACTGTCCTGTCACTAGGGACATGGGGAATTTCTCTGGCACTGACTTCTCTGGCCAACTAATGACTTTGGTGAAGGAAAATGTATTTAAAATGATTGTCAGATGTGTTTTTCAATACACCTTAAGAAGAATGCACTTACTGTAAGTCACTCAGGATAAGAGTGTCTGCTAAACGACAAAAATGTAAAGCTACAAATGACCACACACTAATGTGTTCATCTGACTAAAAACCGGGCAAGCTACTGTAGATAAGTCAATATCTGGCTGTGTGTAATAATTTAACTACAACTCGTTAGCGGTTAATTAGTACTGATAACAATATGCAATATGTGCGTAGATCACGGGTACAAGTGGCTGAAAGGAGTTCTCAGAAGGGTGGCTGGCGTCTCCCTTAGAGATAGGGTGAGATGCTCAGTAATCTGTGAGGAACTCGGAGTAGAGCTGCTGCTCCTTTGTACTGAGCGGAGCCAGTCCAGGTGGTTCGGGCATCTGGTAAAGATGCCCCCAGGATGTCTATTTCTGCACAGTTACATGCTTTGTCGTCATTTGAAAGATTCCAAGCACTACTGCTGTTTCTTGTAGGCCACTAGAGTGAGCTAATGTACTGCTTTAACCCTTCAGCACATTGGTAAATCTGCTAAACCACAGATAGATCTCAGAGCCAGATTGCCCAGATCAAAATCAGGTCATTCTTTCCAGATCTTCAGGGTAAGAGACTAGTAGCCAATGATAAAGCATGGTGTAAACTATTCAGTTTAAACAATGCCAACATTCAGCCGATTCTCTCATTAAACTTCTCAATTGAAAAAATACCCCACAAGTGAAGTATGTTAAGAATAGATTGGACAATGTTTTTGGAGATTTTGCAAAGGAAATTCATTTCTTCCCCACTTAACAGAGTAAGCGTTTCCTTCTACAATTCAAATACTTCTTAGAATGTGCCAAACGGTCGTTCTAGCTTACGCTTGGATCTGTCCATGTTTTAACAAGGTTTAGACTACTTGGTTTCAGTAGACTAACTGGAAATGACAATGTGGGATCTATTTTTGCTTAGTTATAAAATATATTTGAATACACAATCTTATACAGAAATCTCTCCCCTGAAACATTCTTAACTACAGGGATAATTCACTTAATGAGGGAATCTGATGAGGCTAACTTAGGTTGCACCAAGCCTGCACATGGGACAGCCAAGGAAGGAGTGCTGCTCAGAGAACAGTAATCTTTAACCCTCTGTCTGGTTGGGCAGCATGAACACATTTTCTTACCTCCAGTGTCTATTTTAGAATATTTTAAACTCTGTAGTTTAATTGTGACAGCAGATTTCTTTTTTTTATTGGATGTGAACTTGTTTATGTGAAAACACATAATCCAACTCATCACTTGCCATCATTTTATAAAATCAAACTTGACTGTTGACCGGACAGGGGGGGCCAGCTCCAGGAAGCAGCCATATTGCCAATGCTGTCACTCTTCACCCAGTACAAACAATATTCACCTGGGCATTTGTGGCAAGCTTAACGAAAATCTCTCATTGTACTATTTCAGTGAAGTAAGAAGGCATTAATAATTGGCTTCACTCAAAAAAAACAGTGAGCCGAGTGTTACCAGAGGGTGAAATTGGCTGGGTGTGTGTCTGTTTGCCATTGTGGTATGTCTGTGTCTTGTTCACTTTCTGTCTGCCCTTCTGTGTCTGTCTCCCTGTGTATGTTTTTCTGTCAGTCTTCATGTTAGTTTACCTGTGTGTCTGTTTGTCAGTCATAGTGTCTGCAGCTGGGACTGTTTGGAACTTATGTCACCAATGACTTCATGGTACTCAGGGATCTGTGTGCCATCCAAGAAAAAGTCAGTCAGAAGGAAGAAAAAAGATGGAAAAATACAGAATGATTGTGAGAATATGGATGTGGTAAAAGGAGGTATGCAGATGGGCTTGTGAAGAGGATTCTGTATTGACCCAAGCTGAGAAGAGTTGAAGAAACAGCAGAGGAAACGATGCTGGAAAAACAAGACAAACAAGGTCAAGACATTCTCCAAGGTCATAGATACAAGGGTGCTAAAACGTAACTACGGTCATGTCACAAAACATCAGTCTAGTAACATCAGTCAGGGAATAGTAACCACAATTTTGTATTGTGATTTTTAGACTACAACAACAAAGCCAGGCAGGTACCAATAAAATAATACTTGGTCTGTCTCACAGACCCTAAGGCAGGCACATAAGGGATATTATTTTCATGACGCTTCACACCACATTCTGTTCTAATGATCTGCCAACCCAACTGGCAAATGATCCAATACATACTAGAGTATCCATAGGAACACAAATAAGTATATTTGAAATGCAAGTGACACACTGGAGAGCACCATGGTTGCATTCATTTGTAATTGGATCATCTGTTTTCTTCAACCTAACTTCATTTTCTTTTTCACTATATAGACAATAGAATTCAATGACCCAATACATAAAAATAATATATATATAATTAGAGTATCCAGAAAAACACAAAGTAGGCCATTTGAAATGCCAAAAGTGTTATGGTTTAGCTATAGGAATTAATGATCCAGAAAGATGTTGTATTTACTTCTGGAATTAACAGTTTGCTTAACATCACTGAAGTATTTTCCAACACCCTTAAGAATGTTTAGCCTTTTCCATTATTGCTTTTGTGTTTTACGTAGTGTTGCAACACAACTTGTAGCCTAGCTTCAGTCTGCAGTGTTAATTGTGCATCATTAAACGTAGTGTTGCAACACAACTTGTAGCCTAGCTTCAGTCTACAGTGTTAATTGTGCATCATTAAAGGCTGAGAAGAAAATAAACCTACTGAAAAGTATCTGGCCTCAGCAAAAACTCGTTTTTCGTCAACGGAAGGAATGTGTATAATCTGTGACTACTTACCATCTGCGGATTTGAACGTGTCCCTTGATATCAAGAAAAGGGCACTAATATTTTTTCCCTGCTAATCACACCCTGATGATTTCAGGTAATTTTCTTTACTGACCCTGGTGGCAACAGCTTTTAGTCCGTTCTATATTGTCATTGGAATGACACCACCAGTGTTCAGTAAAAGACGGAAAGCTGCAGTGAAGTTTGGGGGAGGAGGTGCGGAGTAACATCTCTCTCCGTCCACACGCTCTATCACTCCCCATTTCTACCTTTTTCTTTCCCTCCCACCATAGTTCTTTCTCATATTCAGTCACAGCGGAGCTCAGGTTGGGATAACGGTGTTATCTGGGAATGATGCCGGCGGTTGGAGCCGTGGGAGTCGGGCTGCTCTGCTCACTGCTTGTCGCCCTGGTGCCTGTTGCCATATCGGACTTGGTGACTCTGGTACAGGACCCAGTCCGTCCCGAATCGTCCCTGCTGAAGCCTAAAGTCATGATCGCCATTCTGGCTCGCAACGCTGCGCACAGCCTACCGTACTACCTGGGCTGTATCGACAGGCTAGACTACCCGAAGGAGCGGATAGCTATTTGGTGAGAAACGTTATTGTAACCGTTAACTTCTTTAAAGCCTATTATCTACATAGTCTACGGCAACTTTTCACCAACAGATCTGTGCGCCCGGGACGATTCTGACTTTTAGCTACATAGGGGAAAAGTGCATGTAGTGGAAGTAACAGAGCTGACCTTGTTATCGGTACGGTTGGTTTCTAGTTATTATAATGACAACCTTCTGTCCAGAGAACATGCTGTCAGCGTTAACGGACACTAATGCTGCGTTTTACAACACGCTCCCCTCGTGTGTCTGCCAGGCTGCTAATTACATGTTATGAGAAGATGAAAGGGCAGAACATGTTAATCACTGTGCTCTTTTTTATTATGCGCACATAACGGAAATCAGTGTGCTTTAACAGCAAACCTATAACCGGGGGTGAGGGGTATGCTATGTGCCTGTACATGTCAATCAGTTCACTATTACAACTTAAGGAGTGGGATTGCGATAACAAATAGCTGACAGGCAAAGCCAACGCGGCTATGACAGCGGGATAGAAGTTAGGTGTGCTCAGGTTATGGGTGAAATCATGTGGAAAGTGGGGTGAAAAGAATCACGTGGCGGGAAACATGGACAGATTTGGGTGTCTACGGGGACAGGGAAAGTACTTAGTAAGCAAGTCGAGATTGGCCACCAGACACTTTTTGAAGGACTTGATAGTTCATTGCATTTTCAAATTTTCTCCATAAATTACTGTCTTGCCTTGTGGGATGCTTTAGTCCCTGTCATTCTTTCAAAGCATTCAATGCCTGACCCTATGTCCACAAGCCTAACATTTACCTGTAACTTTAACACCATGCATAAATAATTACTTTTACCCTAAACATAACCAATATGCATATAGAAGCCTTTTCCTTGTTTATTATACTTTCGGAGATCTTTGGTCCCCTCAAGGATGGTTAAACCGGTATACACACCTGAGATGGCAGTGGATACACACACACACACACAAATACATGCATTTAGTTTAAGACACACTAGACTCCTAACTCAAAATGGCCAAATGACTGAGCCTATGTGTTGTACTATAAAACATAGTGAGACCTGTATATTGGCATCTTACACACTGGAGAGCACTTACTGTAGTCATTTGTAATTGTAACATCTGGTTTCTTCAAACTAACTTATTTTCCTTTTTCTCCTTCTAGACAGACAGTAAAATCAGACAGACACTCTAAGCTTTTTCCTATGAACTATATAGTATAGCCCTATTTTGATTATCCACAGATTATGTACGTTTTACAACATGAATTAAAGAATACCTCATTACTGATTGGTCCCACGTGGCTCAGTTGGTAGATTATGGGCACCAGGGTGGTGAGCTTGTTACAAGAATATGAAAATGTATGCCCTCAGCTCACTATTGAAAGTCACTCTGGTTAAATGAGTTCAATGTAAAAGTCAGGGTAGTTATACATGTGTATTGGGGTTGGGCAGATGTTCAATGTTGATAATTACTATCCCATAAAGAAGTGTTGTAAGTAAGAATATGTCTGTGCTTGACTGGAAAATTTGCTTGCCACAATTGTTTCTATGTAGTGTATTTCCCATTCACATTGTTCTCGTGCAAGACTGAAAGAGAAAAATCCATGCTTTCCATTAGTGTGTTAATTTAAGTATTCTGTGAGTGTATTAGTCAACACACTCCTTCCACCCATGTATTTCAGTATTATAACAGGGGGGTCACAATTGACTTTTTGTTTAAAAACAAACTGTTTGCCCATGAATAATAATAGGAACTGTTTCTTTACTTAGCTGAAGAAGCATATAAACAAAAGTAGTTATACAGCCTGTATGAAGAGTGATACAATGAGAAACCACATAATGTACAGTTGTATGGTTTGTGAAATAAAAGCTGATTTTGCGACTAAACGACACACTGTGCCAATGGCTCATTACTAGTGGCTGGGTCCAAGGCCAAATGTGTGTGTATTTATATTGGGCTGATGGTAGTGTTTGGGTCCCTGCTCACCTTTCAGTTCTCCCTTGCTCTCCCTGTGAGACACAGGGGCTTTCACTGTTCAAGTGTGTGTTGTCTGTGTCTGTATTTGTAAGTTGGACCACAGTGTTTCTGCTTGTTCACCCCTGCAGGAAGCTCAGTCAGTTTGTACGATTGAGACGGAACAGTGGATAACACACTATCCTACCCAGAAAGCTTCAGTGGTTTGAATAACCAGTGGAGGTGTCCGACAGGGGACTTACGGAGGGGTAAAAGACTCACACAGTGTTGTGAAAGAATGTTGGGAATTAAGGCAAAGATGGAGACAGTGTGTGGAGGCAGGCTTGTGTTGACAATCACCCAGGGGCACTAAGCAGGTTAGTGGGAAGTCACATTCCAGCCATGCTCAAACAATGTACCCTCCCCATCCCACAGTCCCCTCCACCTCCCTCTGCTCCCCATGCCATCAGGACAACGCTAAGCTGGCTGCAGGCCAGCGATTTGGACACGGGGCCTGGACCCAGGCCAGGGATTGGTTGAAAGAATATGACTCAGGCCTGTTATTGGTCATGAGTCTGTGTTGTGACTGGAGGGGAAGGCTGAGTTCATCTTTAGGGAGGGTTTTGAAATACCTTAGTAGACTGGAGAAGCTTACATTTAAGTGCTTCACCAGGTGCTGAACTGAAGGGGGAGATGAATTGTTGCTGTATTTCGTCATCAGAAAATGTCAGGACTGTGTGAAATAGCCCAATAAAAGAGCTGTTGCACTCCTCTCATCCTTTTGTTAGAGTATCTCAGTATCAAAACATACTGTAGGAAGTACACGCCATTGCCAAAGTCACAACTCTTTAAGTGATAGACAGTGTGTGGCCTTGGGGATTATAGTGTTATTTGCAGAGAGGATTGACTTGATCCTAAAGGACATAATGACAGATGTGGCTGTATCTTATATCACTCACTGTCAGGTTTACCAGGATGATGGTGGGTTGTGTTTTTGGCTACAATTCTGCTGAGTATAGATTGATCCCAATTCCGCCTCTCACAGACTCGTCCTTTCCAGGAGGGGTTGAAGAGGCACCATAAACCATGTGTATGTTCACCACAATTGAAATGTAAGAGTGTAATTACGTTATATTTAAACAACAATGCCAAAGGGGGTGTGGTATATGGCCAGTAACCAGGACTAAACACTGTCCTTAAGCACGCCACAACATAGTGTCTAGAATCAGCCCTTAGCTGTGGTATATTGCCCTACACCATAAATCCTTTTCCCCTTTTTTGTTGTTATAAAATGTTGATCAACACTACACATTAAGAACATTTTCATTCATACAGGTGGAATTTGTTGTAGTATACCACAGATATCAGCTAATCAGCATCCAGGAAACAACAAAATATAGATTTCCAGTAAAAACTATGACAAACTGATAATTTTGAAGTTGTTCCTCACCAACGGGAGCCAACTTTCAAGTTGTTCTCTATTTTTCTTTTCTTCAAAATTAAGTATATTTGGGTATATCTTTATTTATTCATACATGCTTCATTGATAGAGACAGTACAGGAAAGGTAGAGACATACATTTTTGCTGACAGAGCGGTGAGCTGAGTTCAGACATGCTGGAGCAGTACATGTGCACTGGAGGCAGCTGTTTAGACCACTGTACCAGCCTTGGAAACCAAAACATAATTTTATTCTGGATTACACTTAGGGATGCACCAATTAATCAGCCAGCAGTTGGTAGCGGTCGATTTTAGGCAAAAAATATATAATCAGTATCGGTCGACAACTTAATAATGGCCGATCACTAGCAAAGGATTGTGGTGTCTGAAAAGACATCGTGCTTAGCAGATTTTACAATAGGCTAACATTTCTCCAGTCGCGTGTCAGCGCCAGTTAATATAGTGCCAGGCTGCTTTGTTGTACATTATATGAGGTGAGAGCAATCTCTCTTAATAATAGACATATTAGACATAATTTATTTCCACTATCAAACACTTTGAATTCGATAGAGTTTCTAAAAGCAAGACAAAGAAGCCTGCTGAGTTTCTACAAACAACACTTGCGGCTAAGAATGCTAATAATCGGTGCATCCCTAATTACACTGTAAGAAGGTAATTAGCAGTCCAACCCCCAAATATAGTAGAATATTTCCATTGTACTGTGTGGGACATTGCAGGTTGTGTGGAGTCATGGTCAACCTGTATGCGCAGGTGAATTACCTCAGGCCTGTTAGGACTGTGGCGTCTGGAGGTGAATGTTGCTTCTATTTCTTCTGTCTGGTCTTGGGAGGAGAGCCTTGAAGGATGTCTTTTTCATTATGTCAGAAGGGGAGCCTTACATTTGATAGGACTGTTTTGGAAAGGAAAGGAGGTGGAAGAAAATAGATTTTGTGAGATTTAAAGCAGACAATTTGAGCTTTTGTGAATGTGATTGATTATCTCAGATTTCTCTCAGTCTCTTTCTTTCTCACATCACTGGCACATTTCTGGTATGTCTTTGATTATCTTCATTTCTCTGGCCCAGTCTTCGTCCGTTGGGGTCTGCATGTGGTATGTGTGTTAACAGAATTTCGACTCAGTTGGCCAGTACCCTGCATCCCCGGACCCATACACATTTTCCTATCGACCTTTCCGACTTGTGCTTAGTAAAGATGGCTTATCAGCAACACAAGAACTCCATTATTCACACAATATAATCCATACCATCTTTAAATGATTTACAAGCCAGAATCCATAACACCTATAAATGATTCACACAAAAGAATCCATAACACCTCTAACTGATTCACATGACACAACCCTTAACATCTATAAATGATTCACACAACAGAATTTGTAACACCTCTAACGGATTCAAAGAACAGAATCCATAACCAATAAATGATTCACACAACCATCCTCTAAATAAGAAAGATTGGCATCAGCAGAGGCAAAGCATTACATTTTTCCTCAGATAGACAGAAAACGACAGGAGAGAGACAGGGGTGGTTGTGGGGATTGAGGGGGTGTGTGGATGGGGAGTGGGTGGGTTGGCAGGTAAGGTGTTGTGAGGGATGTTATGAGGACAGTTGTGTATTCAGCAAGGCCAGAAGGAGCGTGTGTTGTCGTAGCCCAGTCAGACTGCCGGTGTGTGTCATCATCCTGGCTTACCCACCGAGACACTGTACTACCACAGTCATGTTATGTTATCCCTCCTCTATCCCTGTGTCATTATCCCTCTGTCCCAAGTGGAGAGGACTGTGTAGGGCATGTACACACATTTAGATGGGTAGAGAGTCATGTACACACTTAGTTGTGGAGAGAGTCATGGACACACATTTAGATGCGATGAGAGTCATGTACACACATTTAGATGTGTGGAGTGTCATGTACACACATTTAAAAGAGAGGTTAGGGCTTTTAGAGAGCAAATTTAGATGAATGGGAAACATTTTTATAAGTGTGCTGACAATGTACATGTTTTATAGTTTACTATATTTTACGCAAGTGATTTGATTGGGAAATATAAAGTTTGAAAGCAAGTCATCACATGTGTCAAAATTGACCATTTGAATTCATGATTGAAAGTGATGTACAACACCATTTCCAAAAAGGTTGGGATGCTGTGTAAAATTAAAATTAAAACAGAATGCAATATTCTGCAAATCATTTATCCCATTATTTAATTGAAAATAGTAGAAAGACAACATATCAAATGTTGAAACTTGCTGTAGTTGTGAAAATTCAATGTTTTTCCATTCTTGCTAGATATTGGATTTCATCTGTTCAACACTCTCCTTCGTCATTTTTTTTCACAATGCGCCAATGTTTTTCAATGTGGTACAGGTCTGGACTGTTCTGCAGTGCCATGCTGTTGTAATACATGCAGAATGTGGTTTAGCATTGTCTTGCTGAAATAAGCAAGGCCTTTCCAGAAAAAGATATATGTTGCTTCAAAACCTCTATATATTGTTCAGCATTAATGGTGCCTCAACACATGTGCAAGTCACCCATGTCATGTTCAGCAATGCTCCCACGTACCATCACAAATGTTGGCTTTGAACTGTGCCCCGTTAACATGCTGGATGGTCCCTCTCTTTAGTCTGGAGCATGCAACTTCCATGATGCCCAAAAATACTTAAACATTTAGATTTTTCAGACTATAGGACAGTTATCCACTTTGTCTCAGTCCATCTTAAATGAGCTCAGGCCCAGACAGGGCGGTGGTTGTGCTGGATCTTGTTTATATATGGTTTCTTCTTTGCATGGTAGAGTTCTAACTTGCATTTGTGGACGCAGCGACATACTGTGTTCACAGACAATGGTTTTCAGAAGTGTTCCTGAGTCCATACAGTGATTTCCACTTCAGAATCGTGTCTGTTTTTAATGCAGTGCTGCCTGAGGGCCCGAAGATCACAGCCATGCAATATTGGGTTTGGGCCTTGTCCCTTGCATAGAGAGATTTTCAGAATCTTTTAATGAGATTATGTACCGTAGATGATGAGATCCATAAACTCTTTGTAGTTTTACATTGTGAAACATTATTCTTAAATTGTTACACTATTTACCCGCACAGTATTTCACAGAGTGGTGAACCTGTCCCTTAATTCTAACAGACCCATCTTCTCTAGAAGGATCTTTTAATACCCATCTTGTTTTCAGCTGTTGCCAGTTGGTCTAATTAATTGTGTAATATTCCACCAGGTTTATTTTTTTTTGTTGTCTTTTGTTGTGCAGCTTTTTAAGTGTTTCTGGCATCAAGTTCAAAGGGGCATATATTTTTCAAGAAACAATTGTGTCTCAGTTTCAACATGTTGTTTTTATATTGTTTCCTATTGGCATAGGGTTTAAATTATGTGCACATCATTGCATTCTGTTTTTATTTAAATTTTACACAATGTCCCAACTTTTTAAAAACAGGGTTGTAGATGATTAGAAGGTATCTGGGTGTGGACTGGACGGCAAGAACACAGGAATGATATAGACAGGTAACACTGGTGGCCTACCTTACGTAGGCTGACTGAGCGTGTGAATGGAGACCTGATGGTAGGTGAGGGTGTGTGAGGGTGGGGGAAGAGGGAGCCGTTGGATGGGCTTGAACGGGGATTCTGCCCTCTGTTGACTGTGAATGGTCTGAGGAATTCGGCTTGGGTCTCTCCCTTCCCCCTCCTCTGCCAGGCCAGCATGCATTGCTGCAGCCACGTTGGCCTGGGGAAAGGAGGGGGGCTGCTGCAGTGTTGATACAAACACACACA
The DNA here is from genome assembly GCA_016801105.1 of Esox niger. NCBI lineage: Eukaryota > Metazoa > Chordata > Actinopteri > Esociformes > Esocidae > Esox > Esox niger. The sequence goes on from JACXGJ010003612.1 coordinate 47,654, forward strand.
CGCAAACGCACACACACACACACGCAAATACACACACACATACGCACAGTCATTTAAATATCTGATAGCTACGGTAAGAGGGCGTTTCTAAAGCCGTCATGGTAAGACCTGGTCCAGGTGTAAACCTTCAGTCCATTAACTCCTCCCACTGACCCCTCCCACCCCTCACAAAAAAAGTCCAGGTGGGACTGATAAATGGGGGGAAGTGTAACGATCTGTAGGTGAACCCAGAGCATTTGGTGTCCAGATGCATGTCATAAACATTTTGAAGTGGAAATGCAGTGCTTCAGAGAGGAACATAATGAGCCAGAGAGTTACTGGAAACCCCACGGTGGAGGAACAAAGCAAGGCAGGAACAGTGTCCAGTCCCCTAGGGGCTGGGGGCTGAAATGTGTTAAAACTCAGCTGGAATGTATAGTCAAACGCCCACACTCATTGTTGTTATGTACGCTTTGTAATGCAGTGACTAGAAAGATATTACTGACCTGACCAGGAGATGTTGCCACATCATTTGTTGCCATTGATTTCCAGCTTGGCTCCAGTGGATGTGATTGGTGGCTGGGACCAGGCTGGTCAGGAAACAGGGACTCACAGGGACAGCTGCTTATCCAGCCCTACAGACAGGAAATTTTGAGGCCTGGAATGGATTGTTTTGGAAACAGGACATGTGTAGACTTTGAAATGTAGAGAGATGGAATGATGTAGACACCCACCCCCCTAAAATAAAATGGTTGAAAAAAAATGAAAATAGACAAAGGTGATAGACCTCAGGCTGTATGCATGTTCTTGTCTATACAGGCCTGCATGCCCCCACACACACACATACACACACACATACACACACACAGCCGTCTTGCATAACGCAAAATGGGACGTAGCTTCCGTAGTGGAAAATAATGTACCTCACTGTACATATCTAATATTCCAGAGCTGTGTGTTATGGCTCAGAGGGGCTGTTTGCAGTCAGAAACCTTCAACTGCTATATGGTTCAGAACACTCCAAACATTTACATATTACAATGCAACCCAAACCTTACGGTGGTCATATGTTTGTTTATGTTTTTGTGAGCTTGATGCAGAATTTACTAAAAACTTTTAGTTTGTCTCACGGTCAGCGTTGTCCCCTTCAAATGAAAGTTTGGTTTTTAGGGGAAATGTGAAGAGAGGGCTTGTAATGTATCTTTTGGAAGTTAGCAGGGTGAGATTCCAGTTGATCTCCTTTACTGTTACTGCACTGGTTGAAACCCTTTTTTCTTTTTCATTCCTTTATTTATAGAGGAATGTCCCTTGCAACATCTGTAAAGATGAAGATTGTATTGAAGCGGCTCTGTATTTGACCTTTTTTTTGCCCCCATTTAAAATCCTTGCATAGAGCTACGTCTTCAATTTCAAATTGACATGTGCCAACATGATAATTTCCTCTCAAAATATAGGATTCAGTGGTTGAAAAAAACGTGTATGTTTGTGGACATCCACCAATTACCTCAGTGTCAGGTGTTTTTACCTAGTGATAAAAACCAAAACCAGTTATCAAGAGCAGGAGTCCTCCTTAACAGTTTACACCTACATACCCAGTCATGTACAAATACACATATCACTGTTTTGAATGGTTTAAGGATGTCAAGTCCTTCTGCTTAAGTCTCCGCAACACACACACACACACACACACAAGTTGGTATTACTGTACTTGTGAGGACTCACAATTGATGATCTTTTAAGACATTTTCTCTAACTCCAAAAAGAACTCAACCGCCAAAACCCTGAATCCTGACCCTAAAACTAAACCTACCTTAAATGGTAATCTTACCAAAACCACATATTCTTATTATATACTGTAAATTATTAAATAATAAGTAATTATAAAAAATAAATAAAATGTAGCACATTATTTGCACACATGGCAACACAAGCAGGGAAACAAGTAAACATGTTTTAGTAGAAGAAAGTGGAGTAATAAAATTTTAATAATTAAGTTTGTTGTGTCGATATAAAGGATGGATGTGTTTTAGACAAGTATGCCCATACCCCCACTGACTGATCTGGAGATCTGGAGTTTAGCTAATTGATCATATTTATGAAATGTTATGTTCTGCTAACCATTTATCTCCAGTAACAAGAATATATAGCTACACCACCTTATAACTCGATTTTCTGATTTCTCAGATGGACCACTTAGAAGTTTGTTAAAAAAAATATATTTTACCCACAAAATGAAACGAAGGCACTGAAGGCAGTAATGATTCAGGGTCTCTGTCAGTAATGGCTGATCTGTGTGAGACCCAGGTGGGTTAAGGGGCTCTAAGGTAGAGCGAGAAGCAAAACAAAAACATTTCCTTTTAAAACCTGCTCATGACACACGTTGTGATATAAGAACCCACCTAATTATTATTAATTGTCACCACCCCCTCACCCCCAGCTGGGACACAAGGTAGCGGGGTGGTTATTAATCCCTGGATTACCCTCACCGGTGGTCATTTAGGGAGGAAGACATAGATTCTCCCTCCAGCTGGACTGGCATTATCTGTCTGGATATCTGTTAGTGTCTGGCTGTTAATACTAAGTCACAAGTGTCTGCTGATAGATTGTATATCACAGCTGTCAAGATAGTTATGTCTTAGCCAATTGTATGTAATGAATTGTGTCTATGGTGTTTTCTGATGACGGACAGTGTGCTATCATTTTTTTTAAAGTTTGTGTATATGAACACAATACTATCTCTGGTCTGTCTGCGAACTAGTTTGGTGTGAGTTTTTCAGAAGCCAGGAATATTACAGTAAGCAGTGGAAAAGTCCAGTTTGGGTGTGTGCTTGCCCGTAGGGGCACAGCGTCCTGTCTGCAGATACACTGGCCTCTCTCTCTATTGACCTTTCCTCCATTTAGCACATATTAGATGCAGAGAGGGGTAAGCAGGTGTGATTTACTGCCGATTCTGAGGTTGTTCTGCAGAAACTATAACATAAAGAGGCCTCAGGAATAATGGCTTCAACTCTGTAACAGCCTAAGGTAATGCCTGGAGGAAGGTGACAGTCCGAGACAAAGTTTTTGTGTGTGTGTGTGTGTGTGCGTGTGTGTGTGTGAACAGTGGCAGCAGTGTGTGTGAGAGGATCGCGGCGTTCCAGTACTGTTCTGTACACTCTGGCCTGTTTGTCACTTTTTTTACTCTTTGTGGTTTATATTTACAGCATTTCTACCATGGAGCTTTCCACAATGTCAGCCAGACCTGACTCACTGTGTGTGTTCGGTGTTCGAGAGTTGGTGCTTGTTTGTTTGTTCAACTGGGTGTGCGTAACTGGGTTCGATTGTGTATGTGTGTGTGTGTGTGTGGGTGTGTGTGTATGTGTTCATGTTTTGATTCTACACACACGGGTGTTGTTCTAACATGGTGTAATGCTATGTGTCAGGGCGGCGACAGACCACAGTGTGGACAACAGCACAGCCATGCTGAGGGAGTGGCTGAAGCAGGCCCAGGACCAGTACCACTACGTGGAGTGGAGACCCATGGAGGAGCCCAGGTAAGATCCTGTTCCTCTGCCCAGGCTCAGGGAACCATACACAGCCAGCCGTTTAGACTCTCATCCCTTCAGTTTCTCCATCTGACTGCTCATCCGTGCCTGGAGAATATGATGTGCTGACCGTCTTGCTCTCTGCCGTCAGGTCCTACACGGATGAGTGGGGCCCCAAGCACTGGCCCCCGTCCCGCTTCAACCATGTGATGAAGCTGAGGCAGGCCGCTCTGAAGGCAGCTCGAGAACGCTGGGCAGATTACATACTGGTGAGAAGACGTCGGATCCCACTGTTATTAGTCTGTGGTGTAATGATATGTGGAGGATATCGGGATGTTATTAGTGCGCGGGATGTTCAGCTGAGGCCGTCTCTGTGTCTAGTTTGCAGACAGTGATAACCTTCTGACCAACCCCAGAGTCCTGACACTGCTCATGGCGGAGAACCTGACTCTGGTGGCGCCCATGTTAGAGTCTCGCTCTCTCTACTCCAACTTCTGGTGTGGCATCACTCCACAGGTATATGGCCAGACAAATCACCTCTCTGGTTTCTCTGATACCTCCAGTAGAAAAACAAAAGTCTGTCAACACTATTCACACCAGCCTTTTTCATTTAGATGGATTCTCTCTTTCGCTCCCTCTTTCCTTCTCTCTCTGCTTTTCCTTTTTTTCTCTACCTCTTCTTATCTCTGTCTTCCAGGGTTACTACAAACGTACCCCAGACTATCAGCCAATCAGAGAGTGGAAACGTCTGGGTTGCTTTGGCGTACCCATGGTGCACTCTACCTTCTTGCTGGACCTGAGGCGTGACGCCAGCCTGGCGCTGGCCTTCTATCCCCCCCACCCTGACTACAGCTGGTCCTTTGATGACATCATGGTGTTCTCTTTCTCCGCTCGGCAGGCAGGTCAGACTTCAACACCCCTCTGACCATCGTTAAGTGTGGTCACCATGTTCCTGTCCAGAAACACCACTCCTACCTGTTTCTGTTTACCTGTATAGATAGACACAGTCACCCTCCTGTCTACCTGTATAGATAGACACAGTCACCCTCCTGTCTACCTGTATAGATAGAC
>JACXGJ010003613.1:0-24449 GCA_016801105.1 Esox niger
CTTTGGGTGCGGTTCTTCATTTTGTACGCTTTGGGTGCGGTTCTTCATTTTGTACGCTTTGGGTGCGGTTCTTCATTTTGTACACTTTGGGTGCGGTTCTTCATTTTGTACACTTTGGGTGCGGTTCTTCATTTGTACACTTTGCGTGCGGTTCATCATTTTGTACACTTTGGGTGCGGTTCTTCATTTTGTACACTTGGTGCGGTTCTTCATTTTATGCACTTTGGGTGCGGTTCTTCATTTTGTACTCTTTGGGTGCGGTTCTTCATTTTGTACTCTTTGGGTGCGGTTCTTCATTTTGTACACTTTGGGTGCGGTTCTTCATTTTGTACTCTTTGGGTGCGGTTCTTCATTTTGTACTCTTTGGGTGCGGTTCTTTATGTTAGTGACTGAAAGTGTGTGTGTGTTTTTTTTTTAACCAGTAACAGTAAGAAATGTGCCTTTTGCAGTTTATAGTTTTGGTACTGCACATCATAACACAAGTAAATGCGCTGGTTAGTCTTCTGTTTAACCGTGCTGTTGATTTTGTCTTGCTTCTCATCTTAATGAGGTGTGCTGCTACAGCTGTTGCAACTAAAGTCAGGCGTTTATTTGCTCTGAAATTCCTGTCTGTGCCTTAAGTGGGGACTATTTGTATTCATGAAAAAACATTGTGTCCTTCTTAGATGTTAAATGTATTTACTGTGATACATGCCAATATATATATTGTTCCAGTTCCAGTGATGCAGTGTGTGTTATTCGATGCTCTCTGTCTGTCAGTCATTCCTGCGTGCTCTAAATAGAATGAAGAAGCAGTTCTCCTTCAAAGAGTATCGGTGTATGTCTTTCTCCACAGATTTGACTCTTCAGCTCGGGTGGACTTTGTCGCATGCTCCCACGTACGCATACCTGCATACACACACACACACACACACACACACACACACACACTCACATACACATACACACACGCACACATCATTTAATAGATTTTGCTTTATTTGCTCGTTATAGATAGGTTGTGACCGCCAGACAGACACGCTTGAAGGAAACTCTCTCTCTTACCCTCTCAGTCTTACCCTCTCACTCTTACCCACTCCCTCTCTCTCTCGCTCACTAGTTTTCTCCCTGTTTCCTCTCTCATAGTCTCTCTGCTGCAGTACATAGTGTACCGCTGCTCTCTACTGCTTTATACCGCTGCTCTCTACTACACCTATCTGCTTGCTCTCTCCAGGAGACTCAGGTATGCAGGCCTCTGCAGAACCGTGTCCTTTCACCTCTCCTCCCTCTACTGCAGGCTGCAGTGATATGATGTCTTTACGCTACCCTGAAATAATGTGGTGTGGCTAATTAGTTGTGGGCCAAATTGATCCAAAATAACTTCGGGTTTGGATGTTAAGATTTAACGGACATTCGTATCCATTGCTATTGGCTATGTTTATGTACTGCGTTTATATTGATAACACTGATAAGAGCATATCACCAGACAGTTTACCACAGGTATTGAACATTGGATTCTGGGAGCTGGCACTCACAGTTTATACCTGTTGGCCATCCACAGTGCTCTATCAAACAGAATGCCTGTGTCACTTATTGGTTTAGCAGGACACCGGCCGTAGAGTTGAAGGACAACAAAAGGGTTTGATATGGAAAGGCGGGTAAAAAAACAGCAGGAACAACAAGGCAGGCAGACAAATCCACCGACTGATGGCAGGCAACAAAAAAACAAAACCTTACAGCCTGCCTGATCCTCACAATTCCCTATGTAGCCCCTTTCCCCTATGTAGCCCCTGTCCCCTATGAAGCCCATGTCGCCTATGTAGCCCCTGTCCCCTATGAAGCCCATGTCGCCTATGAAGCCCATGTCGCCTATGAAGCCCATGTCGCCTATGAAGCCCATGTCGCCTATGAAGCCCATGTCGCCTATGAAGCCCATGTCGCCTATGTAGCCCCTGTCCCCTATGAAGCCCATGTCGCCTATGAAGCCCATGTCGCCTATATAGCCCCTGTCCCCTATGAAGCCCATGTCGCCTATGTAGACCCAGTCCTCTATGTAAACCCTACTCCCTAGGTCCACCCTTTTCACTTAGTAGACCCTTTGTACATTTGGGCTCACCCTGGACCTCCTCGCCCTGAGTGGGTGGTTCTGGACTGTTCTGTTCTGTCTCCAACCCTAACCCACACAACACATGTTTCCACACTCACATCATTCCCTTTCACTCTGTCCCTTTCTCTCCCCCTTCTCCTTTTAGTTTTTTCTCTCTCATCCATCTGATGAGTAAACTAATGCTGAGAGGGGTAGAAGGAACGAGAAAGATTGGCGGAGAGGAGCGATGAGGAGTGACAGACAGAGTGACAGACAGAGTGACAGACAGAGTGACAGACAGAGTGACAGACAGAGAGAAAGAGAGAGAGTGGGAGTGAGCGAGAGTGAGAGAGAGTGTGAGTGAGAGTGTGAGTGAAAGAGAGAGTGAGCATGAGAGAGACAGGGAGGGAGTGAGAGAGAGAGGGAGTGAGAAAGAGAGAGAGAGAGAGTAAGTGAGAGATTGAGAGAGAGTGAGCATGAGAGAGAGAGTGAGAGAGAATGAGAGATTGAGAGAGAGAGAGGAGAGTGAAAGAGACTCTCCCCAGGGAGAATGTAGCTCTGTTTGATTTACTGTGTCGTACCTGTGCAGGACAACTCCCCATCCGCATAGCACATAGTCCTTTCAAAAACACAAACACATACACAAACACAAACACCCACACACACACACACACACACACACACACAAACACCCACACACCCACACACCCACACACCCACACACACAAACAGCTGGAGGTGTAAGGCGATTCCTTATTAGTGCGAGGACATTGTCCCCCAGAGAGGATTGAAGGACTATATTGATGCTCTGCATCCACCACTCAGTCAGACACGACATGCCGTCTCATCAGTTAGACAGATGCGTTAAGGTGTGTGTGTTGCCGAGCGTGCGCGTGTGTCAAGCACCAGCCCTCGATACTCTCCTTACAGGCAGCCTTATCAGATGAAGCAGCTCCCATGGTAATGGGACCACTTAGGCCTTAGGCAGGAGGAGAGGCTCTGTGAGAGGGGAACAGCCATTGTCATAGTAGCAGACATAAGGTAATAACACGTGTCCTTGAGAATCCCAGAATCATGCACCTGTTTTGGCGGTGAAATCGCCACATACCCCTGCTTTTCATGCATGTTAGGTTTGCATACTTTAGGAGATCTTCCTGCATTAATGGTAGCCCAGCGCGCACGCCGACATTAAAGAGATCAGTACAACTGGGTATCATTATTTACGTTTGGGAGCGTCCAAACAGATTTTTCAGTTGGCGTGAGACTCAAATGTCGCCCTTTTCCCTTGTGCACCTGAAGGGTCCTGTTGATGAGTGTAGGGAACAGGGTGCCGTTTTGGACGATGACTTTGTGTCCTCCGTCTGCCGAGGCAGCTAATGATTAAACTATGACATGACATTGATCTCAACCTCCCCACGTCATAAAATACCCTACCTCAATTTATTAACAACTCAAGTGTTTTCTTTTTCTTTTTACCTCTCAATCCTTGAATAAAAGCAAATATATGATTTCTTTGGCAAATGTGCAATTATTCTGAAAATGACACTTTGTCCCCTGGAGAAAGTAGAAGCCTTGAATGCAATTATTTCAACATGTGCACGTAGACAGCGGCCCGTACATGCGCACGCTTTGCACGTGCACACTCGCGTTCACACACACAAACACCAAACAATCACACAAAACCCACGCGCACACATCATTATTCAAAGGTACAGAACAAAACTAACAAGAAAAATATCCTTCATGTTCACTGCCTGCGACCAGCCCAGCGTTTTTTATTCAGTCAATAATTAGGCATTAGCCTGTCTTATTGGCCCAGCTCAGAATGGCTTTTAGGCTTTAATGCTGGGCTTTCAACCTGAGAGCCACTCATCCACTCTGTCCTGCTGGTGTCTCTGATCTATTGGAGAGAATTGAAAGAACATTTACCCTAAACGCTTCTGTCAGAGAGAGGCTCCTGAGAACGGATGAGATAGATAGAGGATATGATGAAAGATGAAGTATATGTGTGTGTGCGCCTGTGTGTGTGATGAAAGAGAGCATTAGCAGGTGGATGGACACTGAAAGTTTCCCAGACATTACCTACGCAGCCGTTTCTCACTCTCAGGTAATGCAGAGTGAAGGGACATTTGAGCAGAAGGCTGCGATGGTGTGCGTGCTTCCACCTGCCGGCCTGGCAAATGTTTAGCCTGATAGGGTCGTTCACCCAAAATCACACATTCCTATGATACATTATACTGCGTTAGCTAGCTTTTCTGCATTTCATAGTAAAATAAGTTAGCAAACAACATAGGAAATGTGTTGAAAAAGGCTGTTTAAATTCCTGTCAAGTACAAAACCCACAATGCTCTCTCTAGACATGTTGGCTTGTTTCGGTTATACTTCATTGGTCATGTAGCAAGAAAATGTACAATAATACCAAAGTAGGATCAGCGTGTCAGGTAGTCATATTGTTGTAAAAACACTTAGGACTGCAACAGCATTAGTGCTTATGGCAACGCATGTCTTACTGCAGGACTGTCTAACCAGATGCATCTTGAATTTCAAACACAATGACCACCCAAAACCCACTCAAAGACTGATAGATAAGCCCAGCTTTAAGGAACAACAGCATATTTGACAACACGGAAGCAGTGTCTGTAGGAACGGCTGCATTCCTGTAAATAACTCTGTGCCCCAAAGGGCCCCCTAGTCCCTGTTTAGTGAACTCTCTAGGGGGCCATTTGAGACACAGACAAAGCCTCCAAGAGAACCGAGTTGCTGCAGAAGAAAAAGAAGAGAAAATAAGCGGCCTCTGACGTCTTTTCCAGTGACGGTCACCGTTGTCCTGTTCAATCACTATCCATTCTGACCCCTGGCTGTATCATCCACATTGGATTCCCTCTTCTGTGGGGCCCCTCCTCCCGCTTGACCCTTCATCCTCTCTCCATCTCTTTTTTCTCTCTTCCTTTAATTCTTTTTTCCCATATAGTTTCCGCGGGTTATAATAATTATCCCATATCCGCCTCTCCTTCAGTAATCCCTCTTTTAAACAGGAAGCAGAGCCAGGGGTGTTTGGGGCAAAGTGGGATGGATTATTGCCCTCTCTGTCACAGCAGTGTGTGTGTGTGTGTGTGTGTGAGTAGGTGTGTGTGTGTGGGTCTGTTTGTGTGTTTGTGTGTGTTGCCAGGCTGTCAGTTATGGGCAGATAATTGCAGGGCCTGTGAAGGCAGCAGATAGAGAGTGAGAAATGGATGATTACAAACCTTATTGTCTCTCCCAGGCAAAATTAACCCTGATTCAGCACTCTCACCTCACGTGATTTATGAGACCCACTCCGTACCTCTTTAACTGCCTTTCTCTCTCTCCCCCTCTCTCTCAATCTCTTTGTCTGTATCCATATACACCTCCATATACAGTACATGTTAGTCAATGTTTTAGTTTCTTACTACCCTTTCTCTCTTAATTTGCACTCACTCACTCCACCTTTTTAACACTAGAAAGGCTAATTGAGTCATTTAGAAGATGTAAATATCCTCCGTGTTTTTAATCATGCCTCGTTCCAACCCTGACCTTTACTAAATACATTGCTTTAACATGCATACTGTATATTATGTTGTTAGATTTGTGATATTGTGAGATTTTAATATTAACATGTTTATTGGATATGTAATCCTGCTTTCAGAGTGCAAAAAGTGACTTTTGAAACAGGAACGTGGCAACAGATTGCCTATAGACACAATGTAATCAATATTATATTGTGTTGTATAAAATAAGAACGTTTTTTGTAATCTAATGACACGCAAGACCCCCAATAGCATATAGGAAAAAATCTTTATTAAACTGTTAGAATGTTTTAGTCAAAAGGACTCTTTGGCATGAACTTGGTTCCCACCAGACCTAATCTCTCTCTCTTTCTTTCTCTTACTGTATTCTCTCGGGTAACCTCTTTTGTTCTTTCATTTTTCCCTCCGCTTGCTCTTTCTCTCTTACTCTCTCTTTATATCTCTTTGCCCTTTCCCTCTACTTCTCCTCTCCCATCTCTGTCTTAAAATTGTTCTACATTTGTGTGGCTGTCCTTGTCCCCAGAAAACCCATTCCAGACTTAAACCGAAAACATCACCTTCCCCACAAAAATAAAGAGAAAAGTAGAAGGGTGCAGAAGGATTACCTAGCTCGTCGGACAATGTGAAAGTACTTTCGGTTTCAATTGACATTTTGTGAATGGCAATTTGAGGGGAGAGAGCAATAAAAGTGACATTTTTTGTGGAGCCCAGGAGCTGGTATCTATTTGGCTGAGTGATAGTGGTTTGAGACACAGGGAGGGATCCAGGCTATCTGAGAATAATGGCACAGGAACAGATCCAGGCTATTACAGAATAGGATTGACCCTCCATTATTGTCATCTCCTGTGATGTAGCACCAAATTAAACACAAGGCCTTGTCTCCTGTCGTGTCATCTCTCCCTCTTACATTTCCTCCTCAAGACAATGTTTAGAATGGGACCCTGCTGGAGGGAAATGATCCAGTCGCTTTGGTCTGGAACTTTCAAATACAGTCTTTGAGGTATGGTTTGATACCTCAAAGACTGTATTTGTGCCCGATTTTGATTGGGGCTCTCTGTCCACTAGCAGTCGGGGCTCACTATCGGTCAAGGTCCCTAAGTGACCTCTTATGTCCGTTATGCCCTGAATGGCTCTTGTTGGATATGATACCTGAAACAAGACTCTCGTTGTCTTCCTAGAACCACATCTTGGCATTGTGTGGCACTTGAAATCAGTCTTTCAGTAACTTAACCTGATGCTATTTTGCACTGCGCTCGTATTGTTAAACCTGTTAAAGATGGCCTGAGTAGTAGAGACAATAGCATTCTACGAGAGAGACAGAGACTGTTTCGAATAAAGACTTAGTCAGCTTTAGATTCTAGCTAATCCGAAGATTGTGAGTAGTGGCTGCAAATTAAATGTTTTTTACAGCTTTATTAACTTCAGACACAGTTAAAAAAATGTTCTGTTCTTTTTTTGAGATGCCATTTAAGGCACTCTTAGAACCTTGTGTCATTCTTAGAACTCAGTCCTCCTCTAAACTCACATAAGGTGCCATTTAAGGCACTCTTAGAACCTTGTGTCATTCTTAGAACTCAGTCCTCCTCTAAACTCACATAAGGTGCCATTTAAGGCACTCTTAGAACCTTGTTGTGTCATTCTTAGAACTCAGTCCTCCTCTAAACTCACATAAGGTGCCATTTAGGGCACTCCCAGAACCTTGTTGTCATTCTTAGAACTCAGTCCTCCTCTAAACTCACATAAGGTGCCATTTAGGGCACTCCCAGAACCTTGTTGTCATTCTTTGAACTCAGTCCTCCTCTAAACTCACATAAGGTGCCATTTAGGGCACTCCCAGAACCTTGTTGTCATTCTTAGAACTCAGTCCTCCTCTAAACTCACATAAGGTGCCATTTAGGGCACTCCCAGAACCTTGTTGTTATTCTTTGAACTCAGTCCTCCTCTAAACTCACATAAGGTGCCATTTAGGGCACTCCCAGAACCTTGTTGTCATTCTTTGAACTCAGTCCTCCTCTGAACTCTTCTGGCTATTAATTCCACTCTGCTGCAGTAGAATCATGTCAATAGAACTCCCTCCTGGAACAATAAAGTGGTTGGTATCAAGTGTTTCAGCGGCAGACTTCTGAATGATTGTTACGGCCACTGTCTATTACTCAATGTAACTCTAGCTGCTGAACTACCTAGACAAAGTACTGTCGACCACGCTGAAAACCATGCAGACCGAATGCCCTTTCAATTAGATGCAATGTACCCATCGTGGATTTCTCTCGCTCTCTCTTTGTATAGCTGTTACAAAAACGTACACACTTTAGGTGCGTTGGCAGATTCATCTGTACACAAAACTGGTGTTTTCTACTCATTTCATTTTTTCAGTCAGGCATTGGTGTTAAAACCTTAACTAATCCTCTGATGGTACAATATGGTTTCAACTCCGAGCATGGGGCTGTGGTTTGTCCGAAAGTAATAGCGATGTCACGCCTCATATCGAAGAACCAACGCTTGTTTGCCCTGGAACTTAGCAGGTGTGTGTCGTGAGGTGTACTGTGACCGGTAACAGCTCTAGACGTTGGATTGCGGTAACAGGGTCTGGTCTGTTGGCTCCAGTTGTTTGTGACGTGCATTAGGAGTAGCCCAACGGCCTCTCCGCCTTCCATTGACTGAATTATTTTCATTAGGGCAAACACGGTAAAGAACGAGGTCCTTTCTGCTCCTCTGAGCGTAGTGGTAGGGTCAGAGGAGAGAAGAAAGAGGAGAAAGGAGAGGACAGGAGGCGCTGGAAAGAGGAGGGAGAGAGGGGTGGAGTGGAGAGAAGGGAAGGTGGGTGCGAGGGGTGACGGCAGCGGAGAGAAGAAGCTCAGCTCATTATCCGCCACGGTTTCGCTCGGGGTTTTCACGCTAACGGCAGCGAAGCTTTCGCCACAGATTGCGCTGCGGTCGCATCCGTGCTGGTGGGGCCGCAGACGCAGAACCTCTGCCCTTCAAAACCACCCAAATGATTCCAACCAAACTCTACGAGCACGTTGCCGCGGTCGCGCTCGCGGTTCCGTGGCTGATGCGGCGAGGCTACAAGGTGACCGTACCGCCTCAAAGTCCTGCGGTCAGTGTGGACACAGGATTTCACACAGAGGACACGTGCGCACCTGTATCGCGCGGCTAATGACCGGTAATAAGATTCTCACATGCTCTCATTAGTCAGTAGATTGGTTTCCTCGTTCGAAACCCTTCCAACGCCCCCAGTCCCGCCCCCACCCTGCCGGCTGACGGGGTCAAATTGATCCGAGCGCAAACCGTCTGTTTAGTGTCTAGATTAGAAGCAGATGTTGTTGGGACGACTTCGGGTACAGCGGCAACCTGAGTGTAATTCATTCAGGGTGACAGATATCTGTTGCGATGACAAGATTCATCCACTCGTATTACGGCACCTGAATCTGGAGTCAATGGACACGACCCATTTGGCCTCCTCACACACAACATAATGCATTATGTTGGACCGGAGTCCATTGGGTACTAGTCAAAAGTCCCACTGTATTTAGGTAATAACGGGGTGTCGTTCTGCTGATGCTGGGCAATGCCCTCCACCCACCACGTTTGAAGACGTCTCCAACAGGCTAGCCTTAATGGAAAGGCCCTCTTGCTAAACCCCAATTATTCTCCATTAAGAGCCTGTTGATCAGCCTCTCCCTTTGACACGCAGGAGGAAAACAGCCTGGCACAGTTGTCTGAGTAGGGAGGGAGCGCTGCCAGAGCCACGAGAATGGACTGATTAGATGACCAAACACAGCCTGGCTTGTCTCTCCTCTGCCAACGGAGTAGAGAGGGGAGTTAGAAAGGAAGAAGAAAGGACAGTGGGTGAGAGAGGGGAGAGAGGTGGAGAAAGAGATGAGGGACAGATTGAAAGACAGGAAAGGGTGAGAGAGAAGAGGAAAGACGATGCAGAGAAGAAAAAATAACAAGGAAGATGAGGAAAAGCTGACTGAGTCCAAGAGGGAAAAAGCAAGACAAGTGGACTCTGGAACAGAGGCTGCTATGGTAGATAAAGTGAACTTTTTTTCCCCCTCAATAATATCTCTAATTGGTTGTCCAAAGACAGACTCCCTTTGTTCCTGGAACATTCTAACAACAAATACATCCTGCTGCGCCCCTACAATCTTTTTCTGGTTCCAGGTAGCTTTGATTTAGAAACTGAAGCGAATGTTTCCCTATTTATGATGATAATTTCCCCCTGGTTTGGCCTAACATCAAAAAACTGGGTTAGTGAACAAGAGGGTGTGAATAATTAAGCATTTTGAGAATTCTAGCACTGAATCATTTTTTTGGCTTTTCCAACATGAATGAAAGAGTATCTTCCTCAGTAGATCTGTGCCCGTTTTTGAAGGCTATGTGACGACAAGATTAGATCACCAGAGATCAGGATTGGCAAAAAGGAGATCGAGAGAAGGAAGTTGTTTGAAGAGAGAAAGAGAGAGGGGTGTGAGAGAGGTATGAGAGGAAAGAAGTCAAGGAGAGGGGGACGGAAAGGGAGGCGGTGCAGTAGCTTTATCTACTAGCCCTATCAGTACAACTTTAAAACGTTATGGAATTTCACCTCACCATGCTACACAATTCGCTACATGCTAGTATCATTTTATTCTGCTAACAAGATGCATTGCCAAACCCCTTCATAGAAAGCACCGCCAGCAGCATCGCTGTTGCAGCCATATTGGTATCAGAGTGCTAGCAGCTTGGTGCTTGGTCTGTGAGCTTTGCATCTCAGCCATAATAATCACATGAATTACACCCAGCTGGCACTTTAACACACATGCCCGCTTCCATGTTTGATTATACACACACCAGGTCATTCTCATATGGAATATGATTCCTTGGTGTGTAACTGCAGACACCAGGCAACAGATAATTCTCCCGTGGAATTTCTTTTTGGTTGCAATTTCCAATTGTTGATTAGACCTGACCATTATAATGGCCTCACAGCTTGCCGGGGCCTCTTGGATGGCGCTGGTGGTACGCCAGACAGACGCTGCATGTTCAGATCTCAGCATTAGCCACTCATAAAAGATAAGAAATACATCTGTGTGGTTAGTAATAATAAGTAATGAAGTTAGTAATGGCTTTTTAAAGGAAACTGATGGATTACAGTATATTTTGGCACACTTTAAGGCTGAGGAATACTTTACAATGAACAATGGTGAGGTAATCTTTAAAATGTATCACTGAGTTATGGCCTAAACTGGACACTATAGTTGGTACCATTTCAGCGAAGTCAACAGATTAATATTGTTTTCATTTCCTAACCATCATGACGCAGATCTAATTCCTGCATTTTCCACCCTGCTAATAGATTCACGGTCTGCGTTTCCACTCAGAAGCATTGAGTTCCATTTTGTTTTGTTTACTTCAATGTTTTATGCATTTCAAATGCAAGCCAAATTCATGGACCAACTGGGCATAACGAACAGGCCTCCCAGTTCATACTATATCCATGTTGCCCCGAAAACATTTTAAGACAAAACAGCCGTAGGTATTCTTGGCCTGTGTGTGTGTGATCCTTCAAAAGACGTTGAGCTTGATGGTTTCTGGAAGGTTCAGTTGCTACTGCTCCATCAGTTACTGGGACCTGCGGCGATGATTGGATGACATGTTGTACTACAACCTTTCAGGTCTGTTTAGGCAGCATTTCAAACACATGCAGCAGACCGCGCAGAGCAAAACAAACTCTCCGTTTTACAATGGCTGCAGAGAGGCTGCCCAGAGGTGAGACTGGCAAATTTCAGTCATGCGTTTCTATCGAATTGTCTGGTGTGATTGTTGTCAGTTCATTTTGGATTCTTTTTCTTTCACTCAGGTTACACAATGGTAATATAACTGAAGGACAACCCAAATATTGCTACATGAGGCCTAAAAAACACAACTTATTTACATCAAAAGAACTGTTAGTCGATTGCCCACTGCTTCTACTAATGCAATATCCCAGGTTAAAACAGACAGAAAATATTCTATAACACCGGGTTTCATTTGTACAGTTCAGAAATATGAGGCAGTGATGATTTTCATTGAATCGTGAGTCCTGAAAGATTCATCAAAGGGAGCAGACCTTTCCTATTCCAAATAAAAGAGAATTACTTCTCACAAAGGTACTAATTTAGTAGCCTAAAGCTGGATCTGTCTCTCATTATCACATAGACCCAATAAATAAAATATTTTACCAAAAGCAAAGAACCTACAATTTGACATTTCAGATGCGTAAAGTAATTTTCAGTGATGATGCCTTATTTTGGAGGCCTAACTTGATGCTTGATGGTATTAGAAATTCAACAGGCTAATGAAATGATGATGTCATTATTATTTATTTGTGTGTGTGCCCCCGTTCAAAATTGATAAGAGCGCCACAAACAAACCATCCAAATTTGAATACCACTGCTTTAAACTGTCTTCTTGATGAGGGTTAAATTATGCATTCGTCAGGAAGGACAAATCAAGTGACAAGCAAGGACACAACCGCAGTAAACATGAACCTTCCCAAACCATATGACGCAATTTAAGAAAAACAGAGGAACACCTGTGTCTCTCTCCCTCTCTTTCTATATGTTTGTCTCTCACACGTTCCCTCACACGTTCCCTCACACGCTTCCTCACGCGTTTCCTCACACGTTTCCTCACACGTTCGCTCACACGTTCCCTCACACGTTCCCTCAAACGCTTCCTCACGCGTTCCCTCACACGTTCCCTCACACGTTCCCTCACACGTTCCCTCACACGCTCCCTCACGCGTTCCCTCACACGTTTCCTCACACGTTCCCTCACACGTTCCCTCACACACTCCCTCACGCGTTCCCTCACACGTTTCCTCACACGTTCCCTCACACGCTCCCTCACACGCTCTCTCACATACTCTCATTCATTCTCTCTGTATTTGTAATGTCTAACACCAATTGTATCTGTTATTATTTTCCAAGTTGACTGCTTTACAAATATATCTTACATGAAACTTGCAGGAAAAAAACATGACAAACTTCCAAACCTCAGCAAACCCCATAGTAAACCCTCAGTGGAGAAAACACATTTCTCTTTCTCTAACATGCATTATATTAGGACCATCCAGCCTGGGAATAAACACGCACTTCAAATATGTGATATGAGAATAATCTAGCCTAGCAATAAGCACACAACAAAGAAGCACTATCTTTCAGTGGCTGTTGTTAAGTGAAAGCATGGGAATAGAGCCATTTACCACCTACCTACTGCTGGCTCCAGGAAGCATGAAATTACAGCTAGCTGGTAGGGGGCGGGGGTCTCTTTTTCATTCTCTGTTTCTTTCCTTCTTTTCTCTATGCCATCAGACCATTAGCCCTGGATGCTTTAAGGTGCCTCTAAAAAGGTTCATTACTTTGATTTCCCAACATGTTGAAGCAGCGCTCTCAGTCAATTTGTTCTGGTTGTGAAGACAAATAGACAACAAAATGTAGTTTAAATGTACATAGGCTTTCAAAAGTATTGGCCCCCTTGGTCTTTACAAAGTTTTTTGTGTTACAACATCAAATAAAATGTGATTTAATTATGAGTTTTTGCCTTTGATCTACAGAAATGCATCCATGAACTAAATTCATTACAAATACAGAAAATAATTAATTAATAAAATATTTAAATCACCACTTTTTGTCAATACTTAGTATTTACAACTATGAGTCTATTTGGTTAGATCTCTACTGGCTTTGCTTATTTACACACAGCTTTTTTTCAGTTTTTGCCAATTCTTCTTTGGAATATGCTCAAGCTATGTCTTTCCAGTTTAGTGGGGACCATTGGTTACCAGCTATTTTCAACTCTTTCCAAATATTCTAATTTCACCCTCCATCTTCACAAAATAGCGCTTAGTTGGCCCAAAAGCCCTATCTGAGTCGTTTCGGACAATAGAACCTTCTTCCACTTGGTCTCGATATCTTCCACATGACTTCTGGCAAACTCCAGCCAAGATTTGTTGTTAGCGGTTTTCTTTTGCCACTGTTTAATATAGGCAACTTTTGTTAAACATCACCATCTATTGTTGCAGTATGATCAGTGTCACCCAGCTCAGCCCTGGAAGGCTGGAAGTCCTTTACAAGCTTCTTGGTGGCCTCGCTGACTAGTGCCCAGATATACTCAGTTTTTGAGGACAGCCTGTTCATTCAGATTCAAGACAGATTCTCCATTTCCTAATAATGGACTTTACTACAGCACATTACTTTTATTGAAAATGGTCTTATTAGTTCTTATGCAACCAATTATTTTCAACATTATGGACGTCTTTGTTGTGATCAGTGGCAAAACCAAACAACCTAGGGTAAATCCATTTGGATTATATTTTGTAACACTAAGTTGTGAAAAAGTCCTAGAGAGTGAATCCTTTTCAGAGCCACTCTATTGCATGCACTGCATTACGTTTAGCCTACTCAGTGTTCCAAAAGGGTTCCAGGCTTTGGCAGTCATGGCCATAGTATTTGGTCCACCAGTCAACCTATTACGCCCTAATGGGTTTGAATAGGCAAGCCTGTTCTATAGATTCTATTTCTAGAGCTGTGATATTCTAGATGGTGACAAATCAGTCTGAACCAGATTGTTTAATAGAGGGGGACAAAATAAGATGATGTCACGACAAGTGGACATTAAATGCTAGGCCCATGTTTGCCTTTTCCTTTACCTTGCAGTGATTTGGAATGTCATAATTGCTTAATCTCCTGTTGCGGCAGTGTAAATGTCATTGAATAATGTCCTATGGATAATTAGCCTGCTGTTGTAGAGGAAAAAGCGGTCATTGGACTGTGTCATTCCTCTATGTTTTAGCATACTGCAATAGAAACTGGAGTTTTCTGGACATTTCTATTTCTAATTTTATGCATATCATCTCCAAAACTGCAAATAGGCTTATCTGGGATTTAGAAAAAAAATTATGAAATGAAACTTGCCATTTGAGGCAGAGGAGAGAAACGTTGTCCTATCATGACTCATGAGGCTGATGGAACAGATGATTAGTGTGTGTGTGTGTGTGTGTGTGTGTCTGAATGTGTGTGTGTGTGTGAATGTGTGTGTGTGTGTGTGTGGGGGTGTGCATGTTTTTGTCCGTGTCAGCAATGCAGCCAACAGCTGTAATAGTCTGTGGGCTGTTAAAAGCCATTGCGAGGCCCTCCATCCCCCATACCTCCATACTCGCCCCACCCGTATACATGCTTTTAAAGTAGCCCCTCCACACACGCTGTCTCTGTTTGGTTTACATCAGCCGTGTGTGTGTGTGTGTGTGTGTGTGTGTGTGTGTGTGCGTGCATGCGTGCGGGTGTGTACGTGATTAGTCACCCACAGCTTCTGCCCAAAGATCTCAGAGTGTCAAAGGTTTGGCTCATTGGTTGGTTCTCTCCATTCAGAATGGTACCTCTGTCTGAGAGGAGGGGTGAAGAAAAGAAAGGAGGGCCTGGGAGGGTGGAGAGGGCCAGGGAGGGTGGAGAGGGCCGGGGAGGGTGGAGAGGGCCGGGGAGGGTGGAGAGGGCCGGGGAGGATGGAGAGGGCCGGGGAGGGTGGAGAGGGCCGGGGAGGGTGGAGAGGGCCGGGGAGGGTGGAGAGGGCCGGGGAGGGTGGAGAGGGCTGGGGAGGATGGAGAGGGCTGGGGAGGGCCACTGAAGCTTGATTATTCTGCCAACGGGCACAGAGTTCTAAAGAGACGTTAACTAGCTCTATACAGAGATCTAGGCCACAGTCATTTTAATCTCAGCTCTGCTGTTTTGGATGTGAATATTTTACTGCCTTGGCTGAACCATGGTTTATGTCTCAAGTGACTCCCTGTTCTTTATGGGCCCTAAAGGAATTAGTGCTTTCTAATTCCTTTAGAATTTAAACTGTGGGGAAACCCTTAATACATTTTTCAGCAGGTATTTTTAATCACTCTTTTTTTAACCCTTCTTCTAACTTACCCCTTTACAAATCTGCTGAACAGGTTCTTTGAGATACCCTAAAAAGGGGTTATTTGAAGATCATTTTTACAGGGTTTTTATGTTAGGAATGGGAGGAGGGTCCTCCAAGGAACTTCTAAATAAAATGCCTAAACTGTAGGCCGTCGCATGGGACGAAACATCATGACACTGGACGGAGAAACACAGACAGTAAAATGCACTAGATACAGTATCTGATACCATGTTCCACTTTATTTGTACAATGAATTAATAGCGGTCAAAACACCAACTCTATCAACTCCCTGATCTGTGGATAAGATGTCGGATGCTGATTGTCTGCACAAACGCTCAGGCATTGTTAGAGAGGGAGAGAAAGAAGGGGAGTGAGAGACAGGGAGATGGAAAGAGGAGATTGAGCAAGAGTGAGGGGTGAGAGAATGAAATGAGAGACAGATAGAAAGAAAGAGGGGTCAGAGACATACAGAGATAGAAACAGAGAGAAAGAGTGTATGGTAAATACTCTGGGTTTCGATCTTCTCCACACAGTGGTCTCTGGGATCTTTCTTATCATGAGAACATTACCTTGAGCCCTTACATAAACACTCATCAGCAACTAATATGTATTTATTTAGGCTTGGCTGTCTTCTGAGGATTCAGGACAATGAAGATAAGTGATCTATAGGGATCCAGGCTCATTAGTCAATACTTACTGCAAATTGATATTTCAAAAAAGTATTTGACGTCCCCAAAGGTAACTGTTATTAGGATACAAAATCATATTTTTCCTTGTGATGAATCTTTGCCGTAGTGTATCTTGACATCAAATCACAATATAGCAGACCAGAGTTTTTCTTGTTCCATTTTCTGTTCAATGTTAATTTAATACCTTCACAGCTTATAATTGTTCTTATCCAACTTTAATTCCATGTTGGTTATTTCAGGTGTCCTTTTCAGCCCTGGATTGTGCTTCAACGTTATGACGCAGCAGATAACCCAATCTCCTCATTTACCCGACAGTTGTTTTTCTGTGCTCTACCCTAGCCACTGTCGTTTGGCTTTTGATCCTTTTCCAATAAGATGTAATGCTGTAGATCCCACATTTAAATTTCAGCTAGTTCCACACAGCAGGAAAATTATCCTGCAGCAACAAGAACTGTAAAATATATTATTATAGTTTTTTGGAGGGGTTTATACATTTACACAAAATACATCTGACAAAAGATTTAGTGAAAATTATTAATCAAAACTTTAAATTAGAATTTGTTCTGTTGTTTTCCTAAAACAACAGAACAATCCGATTAAGATACATCTTCTGTAGCATACAGTATATTATGACATCAGAATTTCTTTTGTGTGGGATCACAATCTGTTATTGTGAATATAAATATGTAAGTTTGTGATAGAAGCTCCTTGTTTTTGTGTCTTTACTCACTTGGCTGTGTGAGGGCTGGTTTCGCCTGTGTGTTTCTGTTTTTTTGCCTTGTTTCTGAGCTGTCTTGAACATAGCCTGATTACCACTATTAGTCCCTATTAGTTTCACCTGTGTTTCTGTTCATCCACCCCCTCTCTGTTCCTATTTAGTTCAGTCCTGTTTGTAGCGTCCTTGTGAGGTATTGTTTTCGCCACCCTACTGAGTCCTTCATTTGCATTCCATTTAGCTATAGTTTCTCTGTGTACCAGACCTTTGCCAGCCCATTGTATTTAGACCTTGATTTGTGCTCTTGTCCTTCTGTGCCTCTGCTTGATTCTGACTGACCTGTGTGCCGACCCTTGCCTGCCCTGTTTTGCCTGTTTTTGGACGGTGATTAAACATAGCGCTCTGCGCTTGGATCCACTTCCCTGTTCGTGTGTTCGTGACAGGCTGTTCCGAATCCACCCGATTAAAGCATTTATGCATTGTGTTATATCAAGCTTGTGGAATGTGGTGTGATTTTTTGAAGACAAATGTATGCATCTGTAGAGTCTGTACATCAGAAGATGGGTTTTCTTACTGCTACTTGGTTCTTGACTTCTATTCCTTCCAAATGCATGTTACTACAATGTGGACTCTGTGTTTGTGTCCAGCACACACTGTTAGCGATGAGCTGGGCGGGCACGTGCCTCAACGTGCACACAGGTGTTCAGGCTTCTTTCTGCTGTTCTTACTCTTTTATATTCTGACTGTTTCAAACAAGCAAAGTGACGTTTACTGGAGAAAATGGACAAAACTACAAAAATGTACCTAATAAGATGCAAGATGTGACAGGGAGAGAAACAGGGAACAGATATGGAGGGTGATCAGGTACCTGCTGGGAATTGTATTAACAATCAGGTGGGCACTGGGAGAAGGCGAGGAAAAACTCTAAAGCAACAATTCAACCCCCTTTGTGTGGAGGCGGCGTCACGTCCCGGTGGTGGTTTGGGAGGAATGGGTGCCGGTCCGGTTTTGGCTTTGCTGTTTGCTCCGGCACAAGAAGGAGAGTGAGGGAAGAGATGGAAGAGAGATCAAACGGGAGTGGGAAAGATAGAGAAACAGAGAGGAGAGAAGGAAGTGAAGGACTGAGGGAAGACATTAGGAGGGGGGGCAGTGGAGTCTGGAGGAAAGTAGCCAATACAACTCTCCCATTACAACCCACCCCGCCACAGACCATTCAGCTCACAGGTCCATGGGACACTGGCGCTGGACCAGCCAGTGCAGTCTGTCTGCAGGTACTGGGAGAACCTCACTCCTCAGCTTGAACACCTGCCCCATCGCATTGCTGGCTGTGTGATCAGAGGTCCGGCGATCCAGTCTCGGGGGAAGACGTTAGCCACGTAACCCTCGCGTCCTCTTTCTCAAAACCCGCACTACGAGGAAACAGGTGCGTCCCGACGGGTGTTGAGAAAGAGACGAGGAGCCCGGAGACAGACAGCATGCAGACTGCACTTGAGGTACTTGTCGGCTTGTTTGCTGTTGAGAGGGGAAGCCGTTCTGTTCTGCAGGCATTCAGACGTCTGTATCTAGCTGGCCGGGGGCAACATGTATCCCATCTTGCTTCCAGCGTTGTCTCAGTAGGCAGCTTTGGCTTTTCAAGCCACCCTCCCAGACTGACTGAGAGTTCTACGCAGTACAGTGACTGCGGCGTCGGGCATTTGTGTTGCCAGTTTGACGCGTCGTGTTTTAATGCCAGTTGGGTGTGTAAATAATTGGAGGAGATGATGATTGGCGATCCTGAGTGCGAAAATTTTGTCTTCGTAACTCATGCAATTGCAAGCCAGTCGAGGTCTATGTGCGCAGGTGTGTGTGTGTGTCTGTGCACGTGTGTGAGTGCCGTGCTGACACGGCAACGGCGTGCTGGTGAACAAAGGCGGGGAGTTGCTTTATCGCATACTGACCTCCTCTAGGGAGCGGTGAGCACTGAGGAGTGTCATGATCCAAGGCTTTCTGTCTCACGCCGATCTTGTGGTCTTCCGCAATGTATCTGTATTTGAGAGGGTGGTGTGTGTTTTCATTGGGAGCAGGAGAGGGTGGGGTGTTTGTTTTTCCCCATTCACCATCTTCCTAATTATATCGGGCGTTTTGCAGGTTTTACTCTATCATTTCATTTCCTGTTTGAAATGTTGAGTCATGCTCAGCGGTGTGTGCATGACACGCCCCCCTCTCGGACCGTTGGATCTCATTGAACCACCCATCCAGTGTCCCCCCCACACTAATGAGCCATCAGACCTTCCATTATATACGTAAACATGACTGGCTGCGTGGCATTTACTAATTGCTGCTTATTGGTTGTTTTGTGCATTGGCATGGAAACCCAAAAATGTGTTACATAAACATTTTGAATATTTGATTTGCCGCTAGCTGATCATTATCTACAGCCAGCTGTGACTGTAGTGGAATGAGACCGGCAGGACACAGAGTCCATGCCGGTCAAAAAACATTTGACCTTTTGACCTGTATCTCTGACTGGAATCCACTGTGCCACCAAACCATGTGGTGAACCGTGTGTTAAAGTCTATTTCCATGTTTTCTAAACAGAGTGTTATTACCGCTGTCCTTTTTGGTTGTATGATGGGGAGGGTGATTATTAATGTATTTTTTTGTCTACTAGTCTGTACAATATACTAAGTTTGACCAGGATATTTTTTAAGGAATAGTTTCACTTTAATAAGAGTTCTGTTCACATACCAGGGTTGACCTTAAATTAAGTGACAGATGTATATGAGTCAGGAATTATATCAAATAAATAATAATGACATATATGGATACGTTATTAGCGTTGAGAGGAACGAAATGTTTGTCTCCTTAAAAAATATTCATGGAATTCTGCATTTAATTCACTTTCAAAATGCAACATTTAATGAATATTGTTGTCCAAAATGGCAACTAAATGACAGTGACCAAACAACTGACACCAGATTTTGGCCAAATTTCAACATTTGTCCTAGCCTTCAGAAAACCAAAACGAACAAACACAAACACAGAAACAGTTTCTATCCAAAGGCAATCACTTTGATGAACAGTCAACTTCAGTCACTCCAGGCACAATCCCTGTATAACAACCCAGTAACTCTGACCCTAACATCCACCTGTCAACTACTTATTTATTTTTATTTTTTTCATCCTGTAATTCAGTGTTTATACTGTATATATACTTTATATATCATATCCACTACCTCATGGACATTACACCTGCACTAAAACATGTTTAATCATTCCAGCATTGTTTGCACTCTGCTATATATATAGATCACATCCACTGAAATAATAATAATAATAATAATAATAATAATACCTGCACAATTGTACATATTTCCAGCATCCTGTATACCCTGCTCATTGCACTGTTGTCTCACCAGTCTTACTATGTTGCTGTTTGATTTATTTTGTGTATTTATGTGTACTGTGTATTGCATAGTCAAATTCCTCGTACGTGTACACACACTTGGCAAATAATTTGATTCTGATTCTGATCAAGATTTGCATTCAGCACTGGCCATTAACAGCAAAAAAAACTCAGCTAGACGCTAATGATTGCCGTGCGCTGGAATTGAACTCACGATCCTTAGAGCCGGAGTTCAGCTGCCATCCCTGTCCACCGTTGCCCTTGGCGGCCGGTATTTAAGGCATTTGGGACTTCCAGAGGACCTGGACAAACAATCAATAGTGCAGTCCATGTCTGTGTGATGTCTTTGGTGTAACACTGCACCTCGATTGGCCCCATTGTCTTCATAGTGTCCCATAGGGTTCTGGTCTTAAGTACTGCACACACACACACGCACACACACACACACACGCAGGATACCTTATGAGAGGTGTCTAATTCTTCCTCAGAAACCCCAGGCTGCAGACGGATGCAGACCTAGATAAGAAAAATGGAATAGGAGCTATTTTACTTTCAGTGTAAATTAGCCAGGAGAAATCTAATGAGTGATGAACCAATGGGGCTAGAAGCACGGCTGCCATAGCGACAATGCACCAGCTGATCTGCGGGTTCCTCTGTGTATTTGATTTGTTCACTGTGTTGTGGATGAGGAAACATACGCCATCAGTAGCAGTTTGACACCGTCAAGATTGGCTGCGTTCATTTCCTTACTCGGCGTCCGGGCTCTTCTTGACTGTTTCGGCATCTAGGCCCACATGAAAACTTTGCTGACTTCTCGGAAAGGAAAAAGGTAAAAAAGAAGAATGTGCAAAGAATATTTACGACAGATTTTCATCTTGTAATTTCCATACAAATGTAAAACTAGGGATGCGTGGAATCTTCTCTACATCTTAAACAAATCAAATTGTTCACATACAGATGAGGATGCTGGCGGCAAGAGAGAGCTACAGACTAAAAGTTAGAGATAGAGAGAGAGAGAGAGAGAGAGAGAGAGAGAGAGATGGCACAAATCACCATTTTCAAAGTAAAAGCCTTTAGAGATGCTAATCAGAATGACAGGACTTTCTTACCTGGCCCAGAAAACCCTAAATTAATTCAGACAATTGGAAGGATTACTACAGAGGAATAAATACATATTCAAATCTCCCTTTCTCCTTAGCCTCTTTCCTCTCTTCTCTTATTCCCCAATTTCAGGCTCAAGGGAGAGATAATTTCACTTCTACTTCCGAAATGCCCAAATTCTCATTCACTTCGAGAATGAGCAATTTGTATAAGAGCCTTTCAAAATGGTCTGAAAAATCCTTTTTAAGTTCCTGTCACCATCAGTGTTGTTAGCTTGCACCCAAATCAAAACAGCAGGGTTCCTATTGAGTTGCTAACCCTGTATGACACTATAACACCTTAATTCATTGTTCCCTTTCAGTTACTAACTTTTTATGACACTACAACACCTTTGTTTGCTCTTCCTTTCAGTTGCTAACTCAGTACGACACTAAATCCCATAATTTGCTGTTCCCTTTCAGTCACTAACTCTGCATGACACAACACCACCTTTGTTTGCTCTTCCCTTTCAGTTGCTAACTCTGTATGACACTAAACCCCATCATTTGCTGTTCTCTTTTAGTCACTAACTCTGTATGACACTACAACACCTTTGTTTGCTCTTCCTGTTTGGTCGCTAACTCATCATGACACTAAACACCTTAATTTGCTTGTTCTTTTCAGTTGCTTACTCTATGTGAGACATAGCGGAGCATGCCCAGCACTCAATAAGGAAACACTTTTATTTGAAGAAACAAGTTTAATTGTGGTTTCCTTTTGGTTGCAAACTATTCACCAATGTGTGGATTGCTGGCTGTGGAGATGGCTAATAGGCACATGACAAAGGCTACCGCTAAGTAGTGTTTGCAGAGAAGGAACCCTCAGAACGTCTCCTGCATTCTGAGTTTATGTCCTGGCCTGGGGCACACTTTTTCAGGACAGCCAACATCGCAGGGTTAGTACTGGTACTGTAAAAAGAGAGACGTAGAACAGGAAATCATAAAGCTATAGCACAGAAAATACTGTAGTACGGGAAATACTGTAGTTATAGCACAGTAAATGATGTAGTTATAGCACAAGAAACACTACAGGGATAATACAGGAAACACTACAGGGATAATACAGGAAGCACTACAAGAGTAATCCAGGAGTTATACAGGAAATACTACAGGAGTAATCCAGGAGTTATACAGGAAATACTACAGGAGTAATACAGGTTATACTACAGAGGTAATACAGGAAACACAACAGGAGTAGTCCAGGCACCACTACAGGCCATAGCACTGCCATTGAGAGGAGGAAAGGTCTATAGAATCCTCTGGTGGTTGTCCTCTGATGACCCAGCTGTCTGACAGGAGAACGCTGTCACAGCAGTCAAGTTCCCTCGTGTGCCGCCGCTGCTCCTCTAAACGCCTCTGACGGGACACTGTGCGTTTGCCTCTGTCCTCCGCCGCTCTCATTGCCAGAAGGTCATCCGGTGGATGTGGGAGCACCGCACTGGCAGGGTGCATGCTGGGAATAAAGACGTACCCTGTCCCCAGATGTATGGCTCTTATCGCTACCACTGTTCAAGCCAAAGAATAGAGAACGGAAGGAAGGAAAGCGCAGCCAGAAGAGTTCAGAGGCATGTAGGCAAAGAGTTTTGTTGTGGTTGTGGTTTGTGCATTTGGCTGTGTTGTTGTGACGGTAATGTCTGTTGCATGCCCATGGAGATAAGGCTTTGGGAGAGGTAGACCAGCTGGGAACTCACTGGGAAATTTAGATGACAGTCATTTCTCTTTTTCTTTCTATGCCTTTTTTTCAATGCCCAACACTTTTCAATTCACAGAAATGCAGCAAGGCTGTCTGCATAATCCCTACTGACCAGCCAAATATGTCTCTTTTCTGCAATAATAGCAACCATGTAAACAAATCAACGTTTCTCACTACATGTCTAATAGGAAGAGGTCTGCAGTGAGATTCGGGTGTTTTAGTGACTTTTCTACTGAGTTCCTATAGTGGAAGAGACAATGTGTAGAGCTCAATGCAGAGATAATGGAGAAAGGGCTTAGAGTACAATAATGAAAACCATTCCATTGTCTCTGGCTTAATGAAATACCAATGCTACCATTCATTTCCCTCATCACTAATCACATTCTCGATCTGTGACCATACATGGAAATAAGAATTTTTCTAATTTCCGGTAATATGAAATGTGCAATCTCCCTGTGAAATACCACTAAGTTGTTAATTCTATAGGATAGAATGAATGGCCTGGTGACTTCTCCAGCTCTAGTTTTGGTAAAGGAACTTATTTAACTTGTGATTTAATCATCATGACTAGTTTTCTACTGTACTGGTAACGTGATGTTTGATTTGTCTTGGTCCAGTGTAGTGCATTATATAGCGAATTGGGTGCGTGCTTTTTAATGTGAGGGCGCTAAAGACAGTACATTGGGGTTGTGGATGTTCATTTGATTTTATTGATGTTCATTTTACTTATCAGTCATCTTTAATTGAGTTGGCACGATTCAAAGAAAGGATTGAAGGAAAGATTGTGTTTCACTACAAAGTCGGTGTTGACACAAGGATGGCTTCATAGGGGATTTCATGATGCCAAGCACAATCACACGAACCAAAGGCGATGAGCCACCCGTGAGCCAGCTCTAGTTATTAAGGTGGAGATATGAATCCTTCAGCTCCAGTCATCACTGCGGGCACATTTTCATCTAGACAGTTGTAAAGTCAGTTCAATTGACAAGGGCATTTATCGTCTGTCAAGTTTTTGTCCGGAAAGTTTTTTTTACAAGTTGTGAAGAAGAACCAATTATGACCCCCTGCCGTCTGTCGTTCGTCTTTTTTTTTTTATTATTACACCAGCAGCTGTTTCCGTGGACTTATAGCACGTGTTCTATTTAAAATGTCTCATGTGTAGTTCATTGCAAATATAATGAATGGCTATGGCCAATCATTCAATGGGCAACGCTGTAATTCTCTCCCTCTCTTTCTCTTTCTCTCTTTCTCTATAGGTTTCTCTATCCTTCAGGCCATCATGGAGTCGGCAGTG
>JACXGJ010003613.1:24549-52476 GCA_016801105.1 Esox niger
GAGAGATACTGAGATATACTCAGAGAGAGGAGAGAGACACTGAGATATACTCAGAGAGAGGAGAGAGAAACTGAGATATACTCAAAGAGAGGGGAGAGATACTGAGATATACTCAGAGAGTGGAGAGAGATACTGAGATATACTCAGAGAGAGGAGAGAGATACTGAGATATACTCAGAGAGAGGAGAGAGATACTGCAATATACTCAGAGGGAGAAGGAGAGAGAGATACTGAGATATAGTCAGAGAGAGGAGAGAGATACTGAGATATACTCAGAGAGAGGAGAGAGACACTGAGATATACTCAGAGAGAGGAGAGAGAAACTGAGATATACTCAAAGAGAGGGGAGAGATACTGAGATATACTCAGAGAGTGGAGAGAGATACTGAGATATACTCAGAGAGAGGAGAGAGATACTGAGATATACTCAGAGAGAGGAGAGAGATACTGAGATATACTCAGAGAGAGGAGAGAGAGATACGGAGATATACTCAGAGGGAGAAGGAGAGAGATACGGAGATATACTCAGAGGGAAAAGGAGAGAGAGATAGTGGCGTTGTACTAAGTACCTGTATGGCATCACACCATCCTAGAAAAGTCGTTTTTGTTGTGTTGCCTTTCATTGCTCATTTGGATGGTTCTTGCTGTTCCATTGCTCATGTAGTTTTCTCCTCATGTACCATAGAAGTGTTAGCAGTGTGGCTGAAGTTATCCGTTGATTTGCCGTTGATTAATTTCCTGGCGGGGGGTCCTCAGTGTCTAGGTGGATGTGATGCGCTGAGGTTTGGCTGCGAGCTGGAGACTGAAGAGGTCTGATTTGATCTGGTCTCTTCATTCCAAACTAATGATTTGGCCACATTATTTCATGTCTTCCTCACTCCATCCCCTCCTCACCTTGTTCCACTGATTGGAAGGAAAGTCCTTGTAAGGGAACAAATTAGAGAACAAAGTGGCTGTTTTGCCAGAACCAGGCGTCTCATGTCTCCTGTTTCCCGTCTAGCCTGTCTCTTTTCCATTTATGTATTCAAATGAGAAAATACTTGTTGGTAAATGAATTTGATATTCAAAATGTGTCTAGTAAGTGAATCTCAGAAATTGTTTTAGAGCTGAACGAAAGGAATTGCTAAAAAAACAGACCATATCCACTGAAGCGGACACTTTAGAGGATTTCACTAAATTATTTTGCCTGTAACGTGCAACATCAAATGTCCATATTAATTTACTTTTTGTTAATAATGTTTCACCTCAATTCATTGTGTGATAAAACCATTGTTTTATTGGATCTTTACAATATGCAGAGTAAATTGCACTTGCCAACCAAGTCAAGATGAGTTCATTCTGTCTACTGTCTACTGTAACTCCACAAAAACTTAGAAACATGGTATCTGTTATTCTGACCCTGGAGAAGTAGAAAAACAGCCATTGTATTGGTGCAAGGACTCACCAGCCCTCATGGGTTCTCTGCTGATGTTGCCATTCCTTTGCAGTCT
The DNA here is from genome assembly GCA_016801105.1 of Esox niger. NCBI lineage: Eukaryota > Metazoa > Chordata > Actinopteri > Esociformes > Esocidae > Esox > Esox niger. The sequence continues at coordinate 26,040 of JACXGJ010003613.1, forward strand.
CTGCCTACAAGCCAGTCAGACACCCAAATGAATTCAACTCGTTAAGTTATATTATATTGGCTTTGTTCCTGCTTTAAAATATCCCCTCATTGAGTATTAGCTTCAGTTTTTATTAGTCTAATTTGATACCAGAGTCATAGTTCAATTCGGAAAATAGCTTTTAGTATTAATTTACTTTGTCTAATTGTATTATTTTGCTGCTAAATGTCCATACAAGATAGTTATCTGGCAAATATAAAAAAATCTATTTTCCCTGAATTCATTGAACTGACGATAAGGATCAGCTTTTAAAAGGAGTTTGCCATTGCAAATCATCTGTACATGTTAATAGTGCTATCTTTAATGGAATTCTCAGATGTTTTACCAATAACAGGATTCACCAGCGTGTGTTCTAATCATTTCGATGGGAATTCACTCAGTGTCTCTAAGCTCATATTTAATAAGGCTTTTCTTTCTGCTGCTGTTACTCCACCATCCCTAAATGTTTCCCCTTGTTAATTTACAGCGGTGTTTATGAGGAGTGTAGGCACTCAACACAACCCTCCACACAAACACACACACACACACACACACACTCACACACACACACGCATGCGAATACACACAGATATAAAAAATACACCGGCACAGAGAGACACACAGACGATACACACAGAAACTCACTCTCACAGACACTTTGTCGCCTCAACGCGGGGCTGTCTAAACTGCAGATAATTGGACTAATTTTGCCACTGCCTCAGTGATGACTCAGAAGCTGCTGGACTTCGCCCCCTGTCTAGCCCTCTAGAGTTTACCCTTACATGTGGGGTGTAAAGGGCAAAGTCAAAATATACCATTACATGTGGGGTGTAGAGGGCAATGTCAGAATATACCATTGCATGCGGGGTGTAAAGGGTTATGTCAGAATGTACCATTACATGTGGGGTGTAGAGGGCAATGTCAGAATATACCATTGCATGCGGGGTGTAAAGGGTTATGTCAGAATGTACCATTACATGTGGGATGTAGAAGGCAATGTCAGAATATACCATTACATGTGGGGTGTAAAGGGCAAAGTCAGAATATACCATTACATGTGGGGCGTAGAGGGCAATGTCAGAATATACCATTACATGTGTGGTGTCAAGGGCAATGTCATAATGTACCATTACATGGGGGTGTAGAGGGCACTGTTTGGATGTACCATTATAGGAGGGGTGTTTAGTTGGCAATGTCAGGTGCCGTTATATACTGCACCACCTTTTTCTGATTGTAGTTCTGTGTACATTTTTCTTGAAGTTGTTATGCCTTTGGCAAGGTCGTCATTGTAAATAAAAAATTATTCTTAATCAGCTTACCTGGTTAAATAAAGGTCAAACTGAAATACAATAACTATATGTAAAAGGGGTGTAGTAGACAATGTTAAGATGTACCATTTTACCACAGTGAGGGGATGTAGAGGGCAACATTAGGACCTACAGTTATCCTGGAAGGAAAAGGTGTACCGATCACAAACAATGGAAGACATGGCAACTAAGGGCACCCAAAATGATAACGTCTGCAGTGTGATGGCGACTAGGCCGTTTGAAGAACTCTTCTCTTTTCTTTTCTTTCTTTTATTGTACCGTAGTCAAGCACATTGACGTACTTGACTAAAGTACACTTCATTCTAAGCTGTGTTAGTATGATGTTATTAATAGTGTTGCTCCTGTGAGTAAAGACACATTATTGGTCTTATCACTTGGTACTAGCAGTCGTCACTGTGTGGTTAATTGAGGTCAGGTAATCCATCTTGTGTGTATCAGTGCTTGCATGTGAACGTGTGTGTGTGTGTCCATGTGTCCATATAGCCGTGTTTGTGTTTGTGCGCTTGCTCCTTTGTGTACGTGTGCGTGTGTGTGTTGTGTGTGTGTGTGTGTGTGTGTGTGTTCACTCCATACTGTTCCAGCCAGTCTCTCCCCCCTGCGCTTTCTTCTCTCTCTGCTGGATGGACTTTGGGAGGGGGGCGGGTATGAATGGAGTCTGGATAGGCCTAGGGCTCACAAGCTGTTCCAAGAAAACCAGGCAGCTATCTAGACAGGGTCCCGAATGGCAACCTATCCCCTATATACTCCTCCACTTTTCACCCGGGGGCCCATAGGGCTTTGGTTTTAAGAACTGCAATATACACAGTTAGAGATAGACTTTTGAGACCTAATCAGAGGCAGCTGCGAAAACTAGTCAGAGGCTGCTGTGAAAACAGGTCAAAGGCCGCTGTGAAAACAGGTCAAAAGCTGCAGTGAAAACTAGTCAGAGGCTGCTGTGAAAACTAGTCAGAGGCTGCTGTGAAAACTAGTCAGAGGCTGCTGTGAAAACTAGTCAGAGTCTGCTGTGAAAACAGGTCAAAGGCCACTGTGAAAACAGGTAAAAAGCTGCAGTGAAAACTAGTCAGAGGCTGCTGTGAAAACTAGTCAGAGGCTGCTGTGAAAACTAGTCAGAGGCTGCTGTGAAAACAGGTCAAAGGCCGCTGTGAAAACAGGTCAAAAGCTGCAGTGAAAACTAGTCAGAGGCTGCTGTGAAAACTAGTCAGAGGCAGCTGCGAAAACTAGTCAGAGGCTGCTGTGAAAACTAGTCAGAGGCTGCTGTGAAAACTAGTCAGAGGCTGCTGTGAAAACTAGTCAGAGGCTGCTGTGAAAACTAGTCAGAGGCTGCTGTGAAAACTAGTCAGAGGCTGCTGTGAAAACAGATCAAAAGCTGCAGTGGAAACTAGTCAGAGGCCACTGTGAAAACTAGTCAGAGGTCGCTGCTAAATTTAGTCGGAGGCCGCTGCAAAAAAGTCAGAGTCAGCTGTGAAAACAGGTCAAAGCCGCAGTGAAAACTAGTGAGAGGCCGCATTGAAAATAGTTAGAGGCCGCTGAAAAAACTTGTCAGAGGCAGCTGCAAAAACTATTCAGAGGCTGCTGTGAAAATTTTTCAGAGCCCGCTGCGAAAACTAGTTAGAGGTTACTGAAAAATGTAGTCAGAGGCCGCTGCGAAAACTAGTCAGAGGTTACTGAAATATGTAGTCAGAGGCCGCTGCAAAAACTAGTCAGAAGTTACTGAAAAATGTAGTCAGAGGCCGCTGTGAAAACTAGTCAGAGGCCACTGCGAAAACTAGTCAGAGGCCGCTACCAAAACAGGTCAAAGGCTGCTGCAAAGACTAGTCAGAGGCTGCTGTGAAAACTAGTGAGAGACCGCTTTGAAAATAGAGGCCACTGTAAAAACTAGTCAGAGGCAGCTATGAAAACAACTTTGAGGCCGCAGTGAAATCTAGTGAGAGGCCGCTGTGAAATCTAGTCAAAGAGTGCTGTTATAATCCGGTCTCAGACTCCGGTGAAAAACTAGTCAAAGACAGCTGTGCTTGCCAAACAGCCATGCATCATCACATAGATAAATAGAAGAACAGAGGGAGGGCAGATGAGGGGAAGAGAGGAAGCATAAAAATAGGGTCTTGTTTGAACAATATTCTGCTGCCTGTTTAGGGCCAGTAGAACAGCCGTTCCGTCTCCCCACAGAATCTTCTAATATCTTCAGTAGTCCTCTACCTGCAGTCTGGAAACAGTGTCAGATTCACCCACTCGCTTGTGTGTCTTGTGTGTCCCTTATATGGGGTGTCTTCGCTGACTTTGTCTGACGTTTTATTAAGACCTTGAATGAGAGGGTGAGTGAAGGAGAGAGAGAGATAAAAACCAACAGAAAGTACAGATAGAAAAAGAGAGTGCTTTGGACACATGACATATCTAAGTTTGTTCTTCTCCACGGCAACAGAGAACCGACACTTGGATCATTTCAAAGGTGTCACTGATCCAACTTCAGCTCATTGTCACTAAAACTAAGGCAGAGAAGCAATTGAGAGCAGACAGTGACAAAAATAACACAGAGAATCCGGCACTTTGAAGATAAAACCCTGAAGTGTTTGATAGCCCAGGCACCGACCCTTTAAGGCTTTAAAGGACCATTTACTATCTATGATTACAAAATTAAAGGGGATTACTGTGTTATCATGACAGAGGCTATGACCTATGAACTCTTGGTACGCATCCCAAATGGAAACCTACTACCTTTTTTGGTGCACTTCTTTAGACCTGAGGCCTACGATCAGATGTTCTACCCTACAGTAGAGATATGTGTCCATTTGGGATACATGCTCATTCTCAGGCAGGGGATCAGAAAGGGGATTGGTTTTCTCTGGCAATGATGAGTATACTCCAGCAGGGTGTTCCTCGGCATCCCTTTACAATCTTCCAAAACAGACTCTTTTGACACACAACAGAGTCTAGCTTCAGTGAGGTTGAAATATTGACACACCTCCTGTTGGCCAACGACAAAACCAGTGAAAACATGCTTATACCTATTCACTGTTCCTACGGGTATTACTTACTTTACATGGATTAGATTCACATACACCGCTGTATGATATCTGTCATCTCTGACCTAAAGGCGCTGTGTTAAGGTACCAGCGTGCCGGTAGAACGTCTTTCTCTGCATGGTTCCAGTAACAGACTGCTCAAACCTCTCAGACTGACAGCAGACATGAAGAACCATCCAGATATCAAATGCGAATTGGGTGTTTCTGTCTTTTTTTCTTTTGGAGGACACTCAGAACTTTCCGCTATCCACAGGGGCATCAATTTACCCTGCCAAAAAAGAAGGAAAGAAGGAGGGAGAAAGAGACAGAGGGAGGGAGAGAGATACAGGGGGAGAGACAAAGCTATGGAGCCGTCGTCGTTGTTGCCAGTTAATTAGACTGTATCCCCCTGGGAGACTTACAGTAGACTGAAAGCCCTTCAGCTCAAACGATGGAGTAAAAGAAAGGAAGAAGAGACACGTTGAGTTGTTCTGTGACGAGCCGTTGGTTTAGTTGGTAATTGGCTGTTTTTGGATCCCTTCTTTACGATCATTCAGAACCCGTGTACTGCACAGAAAGAATGAGCAGTGAATAAAAAAACGAGTTTTTACCGGGCCTTGGACCCTTCTATGACATGTCATTTACATGGAAAATACAGATTTAGTTGAAGAAATAAAATATAATAAATCATTTTACTGGAACAGGGTGTTTTCTCTCTCTTTTTTCTACCTACGTAGTCCCAGAGGAAGGTCACCAGGGACAGAGAGAACTGCTTTCTTCCGGGGAACAATGACTGACCTGTCTGGCTAAAAGGGATCAAAGCTCCCGATAGATTTATTGGGAAGGACAAGTGAGAAATCAGATTATAGCCGAAAGGTGATATTTTCTTATTTCATTTGTTTTACATCGGTGTTGTACGCTGGCTTGTAGGCGTGAATAAGGCGAGAGGAGAGTGTGGGTGAAGACATACTTTGTGAAATGAGAGAGACAGTTAGTGTAGAGAAAGTGAAAAGAGAGAGTGAGAGGAGTGTGAAAGGATGAACAGAGGACACAGAGAGAGCAGACAAGAAAATCCGAGGCTCAGTGAGTACTAGTTAAAAGTTAATACTAACTCATGGGGGACAGAGACTTTGCCTGTGGTATAAATATTTCATATCTGTTCCCGGCCAAAGCTGATTAGGCTGATCACGTTAGTATTGTCAAGGGACTGTAGTGTAGCTAGCAGTGTGGAACAGCTCTTCTCTCGGGTCTCATCCGGTCTCACTCAGTCATACAATGTAATTTACCTGTGGTAGTATTCAGGATACAGCACTGCCCCTAGTGCCTTGGACTTCTGATAGTCATCTCAACCATGCAGTAGTGAGCAAGTGAGCTCAGACAAATTGTACACTAAAATTTAAATCTTAAGTAAAAGGAAATGACATAATTTCCAAGTGTTTCGAGGGATGATGGTGACAGGTTGTCATTCCTCTCAGTGTTAGTTATCAAGGGTACAAAATTTAGTCTGAATGCCAGCCTCTTCAACTAATGTTCTAATACTTGCCATACCTTGTCATTGCCAAAGAGATGGGCTTGCATTAATGTCCATGTTCAACAAAGAACAATGAATCATTGCTTTTTGTAGCCACTAAGAGAGGCTCACTCCATCTAGGTTCGCTTGTCAAATCCAAGCAATTAATCGTTTTTTTTTTTTCAGTGAATGCCATCAGTAATGTATCAGGTCCTCAGCTTGTTTAAATGTTTTTAGAAATGTTGAACAATTCTTGTAAGCTAACTGTGAAGTCTCTTCCAGTCTAGACTTCGTTTGGAAGAGATCTTGTTGCCGCATAGAGCAAAACAATGCAATATATCCTTGCATTTTAGTTCAAGCTAAGCTAATGCCTGCTACATTAGGTTATCAGAAAGCTAACTAGTTTGTGAGTAAAAGTTTCCATTGTGATGTAAAAAAATATAATTTTTCAGCAAATTAGCTGCATGTTAGCAGCTGCATTGTTTACCTCAGAAAGGCTTAAAAAAAACAGTTACACTGAATTCATCTCCTGCAATAAAAAACATGTCCTGTATGATTTCTAAGCCTCTGTTAACCTCAGACTTGTTAATAACCTCAGACAAACCCTATTAATTTCCTTATACAATCCCCCTATTTCATTTACAAATCTGAACAGGAAAATACCTAGTGTGTTTATTAGGAACACAAGCTGGATATACAACAGAATGGCTTATAACATTTACCAGTGTAGCCTTGAACATATAATAAGTAAAAAATAATTGTAAAATAAAATAAGAAAATAGTCTATCCACTTATTGTATTTTGACACATTTTGCTAAGATGTTTTGTGGGTAACACTGCAGTATTATTTTTAATACATGACTTGCACCTTTTGTCACAATTTTGTTTTGAGTCTGATATCCAACTCAGTTCAACTCAATGCATCCTCAAAGAGAGACGATTAAGATTTGGTCTTTGTGTATTACTAAGGCTTACCAACCCAAAACTACCTTGAAAGAAGGACATTGTGTCGTTAAGCGTTTTTCATAATATTGATGTCACCAAATTGAGTTTAAATGCAGTGTGATAGCAATAACACTGAAGGATTTGTCCACCAAATCTTAGCTAGTTAACGTTAGCATTGCTGGCTCTTCTTCTCTGACTATGCTAGATAATAACAACATTGCCAGCAGTCAAAATACATTTGTTAATATGATGATGATGGTGATGTTGTTGTCTGCTAAATATTAGCTGATTCTAGCAATACTTTAGAATTTCCATGTAATTTAGAGGAAACGGTAGTAATCCCCTGTTTAAAGTTCAGCTTTGTGTGATCGATATGGGTGCGGCGTCTATGGAATGTTAGGGACCATGGCGGCCGAGTGATGGTGGTGCCGTCCATGAAATATGTAATCAAAGAAAATATGGTTATTTAGCAACTGAAAACCAACGTGTTCTGTTGAAAGGCAAATATTAGTTTGAATATTTGCGTAATCAATGTTACTGAATGACACACCAGGATCATATCAGGTTAATTCATAAAAGAAAGTTTGAAGAATTAAGAAAGACACAAAGTACAGGGAAGGGAGAAGCAACAAAAACTTTACAATAACAAACTATTAGTTGCTTCTGGTGTTTCAGTTAGAGCTTATATACTGTCCAAATCTAAGTTCTCCGTATCCTTGCCAACCAGAAAGGGTGTCCAACTGCCTCGTCCTGTCCAATAACCTCCAGGGCCATTGGGGGAAACACTGGGTGTATATGTTCTGTTGTCCAGTGCCAGTGCCTAGTTAATTGTTTCCTCCAAGAGGACCTTTGTGTCATTAGGGTCCTTGCTGTGCCCCTGGTCCAAGGTTGAGGTGTCTTAGTGCTGGTTGCCAGGTTACAGGCAGTCTGTGCGCATGTGTGTGTGCGTGGGTGTGTGGGTGCGTAGTGGGTTTCAGTAATGTGTGGACTGTTTCCCTGGCCAGCTCTGGGGCAAGTGTGAAGATACCTGCAGGCCTGACGCTCTAGCCAAGTGAGGGGAGTGGATGGGTCCAGGTCTCCACGCCAGAGCAGAAAGTCAAGGACATTTCCATTGACAATAGGCACTAATTCTGAGCAGAATCCTGTTCTGCAGCCTAGCTCTCCCAATCACTGCTTCTTTAGCTGTGGTGATAATCTGGAGTTGTGACTTGGGCGGTGAAGCAATATATACATATAATTTGTGAGAACTACCCATCTCTGTCTTTTTCCCTCCCCTTATGTTTCTTTTCCACTCGCTGTCTCTCTTTCTGTTTCCCTCACCTTTTCTGTCTGTCTCGCAGTCTTTTTTCTCTTTATCTCTGTCTCTGTCATTATCTCTCTTTCTCCCTCCCCTCTGCTTCTCTCTCTTGATACAGTAGTTGCTAGCCTTTATGATATATTATTACGTTGTAGTGGTCTGTGTTTGTGTGCGTGTAAGTTGATAACCGTAAATAATGATGTTCAAAGTGTCAGGAACCACTGACCCATCTGTGCTACCCGATGGCCTGAACAAGAGCAGTGTTTTGGTACTCCCTCATGTGACTTCACAACCTGTGCGGAAAGCATGACAATATATTGCGAACGTCAACACAGAGGCCGGAAATGGCTTTATTGGTTATGCGCGTCAGACGTCGACAGAAAGGCATCAAATGGATTATTTCGATTTGTGCAATTTGAGTGCCTGCCGTGTGAACACAGCTAGTTCTAGGAAGTGTTTGAATGGAAGGACTGAAAGGATAGAAATCTTTGAGTGTTTTTTTCTCCAGACTAGATGAAAATGGGTTTAATATAAGGCTTCAGTAGTGGCTAAGTGAAGAAGGCACAAGGATGTGGAAAATGGCTGAGCAGCAATCCCTCTTCTTCAGTCTCGTCGTTTGTGTGTGGTTCTGTGCAGTGGAGCGGTCTCTCTGTGTCAGTAGAGAATCTTAAACAGAACTGAAAACAGAAATCAATTGCTCTTGTCCGTTGATTCCATGCCAAGAACCCAACCCCCCTATGATCTAAACAACAAGTGTTTGGTTGGAAACATTTGGTCTAAAGGAAGTCCTCAAGTTACAAGTCAGAGAGCAGGAGGCAGGCAACCTGTTGATGCGTACACTGTTCAGTTGATGTTGAGGAAGTGGGGACGCGTTGAGACACACTAGTTTTACTGCTGAACCCGTGTGGTTGTGGAACTCGGGTGTGAAACTCGCCTTGTTGTATGCGAAGAAAACTAGTGACAATTAACATGCGGTAGTGAATCTTGGAACTGCAGGTTCGGCCAGCAAGCGGCAGGTTGCTGGTTCTTATCCCCAAGCCCGAAAAAGTGATGAGAAATCATGTATTTCGGTGCCTGAGCAAGACACCTAACCCGAATTGCTCCTAGATTGTAACTGTGAATATGAATGTTTTCTTAGCATTCTAACCTGATCAAATAACAGTTAATATACAAAGAGAATGACTGGATCTGAGATTCTAACCAACCCAAAACATTGAATCCATGTGGCCCAAATGGTATACCATTGCTCATATCTGGCACTTCTTTTGACCGGGGCAACCTTTGACCAGCAGCATTTGTACCACATCTTTCATAAACCCACACTCAGCTAAAAGATACATTTTTTGGTTGTTGATTTGCACATGAAACCAAATGTCTTAATAATCAAATTATTATTGTCTATTCCGAACCTTGCTGTGTGGGCAGGGAACAGCTTGTGGTTTTAAGGTGTGATCTTTTCAAAGTAGAAGATGAGAAACCAAATGTGTGTTCTTAAATGACCTTTGATTTCTTAATTTGATATTCTCGAAATACATTATTTATCACACGTATTGCTCTAGCTTCAAAATGAAAAGATGCTTCTAAGGATATCTATATCACATCCAAGAACAATCCTCTGCTTAGCAGAATGTGTAATTAGCCTTTGTTTAATCCTAATAGTTAATTCCATGTTATTACAATCTAATGGCGATAACTCCACTGCAGCCATACACCCTTATTTTATATCATAAATTGGCTTTATTTAGTGCTTATAAAGACTTATAATGACTTTGTGAATGCTACTTATACCTGTTTCTTTAATGTTGGACCTGGACGGCTACCTAATGATAATAAGCTGTGGGTTGCTGTTTCCTCTGGGCTCTCATCTCATGGTTGGCTGACCTATCGGTTGACTCTCTGTGTGCTGTAGTTTCCCCTAGGCACTGATCCAGTATCAGCTATCATTCCCTCAAATCTATTCTTAAACCATTAGCGGTTGAAATGCAATACCGTGTTTCGAGTCAACCACGACCTCATAATCAAGACAGCAGCATGTGAATGACTTTTCGGTTGACCTCTCCTACAGGTGGTGGCTCTGGGGAAGAACACTCATGGATACCACTACGTTATCTCCAACCTGGTAAGTCAACACTTCACATTCAGCTCAGATGACGGCCCTCAAAATTGGTTCAGTGTAGTTAAGACGTGGTGATGGGACCCTGCTGGTGATCTCTTTTGGATGCCGTCCTGTGAATGTTTTCATGCTCTGATAATATTCAAAGGGAGGCCGTGTGCTTACAGTGTCCCGGCAATGACAGGATTATCAGTGTTGACATAAGGTGAAATGACACCGCGTGGTTTGTTTTACATGCAAATGTCAGTTTTTTTAATGTTTTTCAAACGCTACTCCAAGTCTGATTAGTTTCATGTTCTGCAGGCCTAAATTGGATCTCTTTTTCATTGTAATTTTTTAAAAAGGTTTGGTTACTTTGTCTGGTCTGTTAGTCGTCGTAGGGAAGAAGTGGATAGTGTCAGCATCTACCTGGATCCTGTATTACCTCGGACTGTGACGCTCATGGAATTTGGATGGTAGTTATCGGTCAGACAGATGACCTTGGTCACAGTAATAACCATCAAAATAGCAAAAGGAATAGATGACATTTAAAGTTTATATATTCTCCTGATTGCCTGTGCGGCAGGAAAGGGGCGTTGCCTTGGCAACCATCAACGGTTTGTTACAACATCTAGCTTGTTTCCATTCATAGAGATACGTTCCAGTTTGGAAGTCTGCGGTTTTATCATGAAGCAACAAATCGTCATTCTGTCATAGAATCCATGTTTCTCTGGAGATTGACTTTATCGACACCCCGCTGTCCCAAATCCAATCAAACTAATTGTATTTGTCACATGGTTCATTAACAACACATGAACACCAACTGTGAAATGCTAACTTTTCCAAAAATGCAGATACAGTAGATTCTTTTCTTTAAAGGATTGAAAATGGTGGCCGAAGAAAAAAACTACAAAATTGTGTTAATAGCAATTTTGTATTCAGTCAGCTTTTCGTACCAAATCAAGTTTAGCTTTTTGGTCTTCTTCCAAAACTGTGTGATAACTACCTGATGCAGTCATTCAGTAATTGTGCTAGCCCTAGTCTCATCTTGTCTGGTCTAGGAGCCTTTCTTCCTACTCTTCTCCTCTTCTCTCTCCTCTTCAGTTCATTCCTCCTCTCCTCTCCTGTCTTCCTCTTTACCTACATATAGCTCTCTCTCCGCTGTGTCCCTGTATTTCAAAGTCCCCATTATGCGCGAGTCACGGACACATGCCCTTGTACTTCATAACACGACACAGCGCTCTGAAACTAGCAATTTGACCATGAAAAGAAAGCTCCCTCTGACATGGCTCCAGACAGCAGCGTGTAATTTGACGGCAGTTGGAGCCGCCGGCTTGTCAGAATACATTAGAATACACTACGCTTGATTTTCCGTTCGGACGGACTGAGCTATCAACCAGGGGTGGGGGGGCAATTCAAACAAAAGTCTTGACTGTTATAACGATATTAGCAGCTCAACTCGTGTTGTTTTTGTGCCATGTATTCATTCCGTTGTGCCGTATTCTATTTAGGAAAGCGGCTGTCCACGGCGTACTGAGGCAAACATCGAGCCTGTTTTCTCTGTGCTGAAAATACCATTCTTTGACCAATGACGCCCATGCGGGTTCTTCTCTTTGCTGGGAGTTACTTGTAGCTATATGTCTGCACGCACCGTTAAAGGAGGATGGGTTTGGATACTCAACATACTGTCTTGGCGATCCATTGTACGGGTTCCCGAGAAGCTTCATCTCTTCATTTCCAGTTTCTCCTCTTCTGTCGCTGACTTTCTCACATATTCTTTCTCCTCTCCTCCCTCCCTTTCTCACATCACACTCTTCTTCTCCCGCTCCTTCTCTTCCTCTCCCTCCTGCTTCCTGTCTGATCTCAGGGTTTCTCCAACGTGAGTTTGGACAAGGTTTTCCAAGGCGGCGCCAACATATCGGGCTTCCAGATAGTGAACCCTGAGAACCCCATCGTTCAGCAGTTCCTACAACGATGGGAGAGACTGGATGAAAGGGAATTCCCAGAGGCCAGAAACACCCCGCTCAAGGTAAACGCCACAGGTCACAGCAGCTGAGACAGATGAGCTCTCATCTAGGCAATACGTTGGCTGTATGTCCTGCACACGCCCACTGTGCGTCTCCCATACGGACCCGGTGAAAGTACTTTGGGTGGCTCCCAACCTTTTTCAGTTACCGTACCCCCCAAAAAAATTTGCACTGCTTGGAGTACCCCTGGAGTACCCCCTCATGTTCGTATCACTAGTAAGCCTATGGTGTCATGAGTGTTTTCAAGTACCTCCTGTGGAGAGGCCAAGTACCCCCATAGGTCCTGGTACCCCTGGTTGGGAACCACTGTTATAGGGAATACACATTTAGAATACAGAGAGTATTATGCATTATCAATTATTTTCGTCCAGGGTTTCCTCAATCTTCATTCCTCCCATTCTTTCTTCTCGTCTTGTCTGTTTGTCTCTCTTCTTCGCCTCTCTTTTATCCTCGCTCATCTTACTCCTCTTTTCTTCTCTCCCTTTCTTCTCTTTTCTCTTTTTCCTGCCACTCCCCCTGCTCCAATAATCGATGTGTGTATCGGCAGATGCTGAGCGAGGTTATAGCTCACCTCCAATTTACATGTGATTAAACAGTAATGAAGAAATGAATGGATTTAGAATGACACCTAATTACCTTTAGTCATGGTGTGGTCGTTAACAAATGAGTGGTTCTCCCTACTGGTGACAGGGTCAAGGTAGGTCCGAGACCAACAGAACGCTCGGTACGGTGGGATCGTCAACATTTTCCAAATCTGCGATTAAACTCAATGATGTTCTCACAGAGCCCTTCTGCGTGTCCTCAAAATATACTAAGGAATAAGTGAACAAACAAATGGAGGAGGGGATTCACAAGTGAATGATTCCTGAGTTGTTTGCCAGCCTTAATGTGCCAAGTCCCCTCTGTTCACCTCTCTCTCGGTCACTCTGTCCTCTGCAGTACACGTCGGCGCTGACTCACGATGCCATCCTGGTGATCGCGGAGGCCTTCCGGTACCTCCGGCGCCAGCGGGTAGACGTTTCGCGACGAGGCGGCGCGGGGGACTGTCTGGCCAACCCCGCCGTGCCATGGAGCCAAGGCATCGACATCGAGAGGGCTCTCAAAATGGTATCAAAAATTAATCGGAGTGTATCGGTTGCTCACGCTGGAGGCAAAATGGAAAATGCTTAGGTTTCTGGCTCCAAAAAAATCCATTATGATGATTAAAGCAATAGTAGAGCAACTTTGATCAGGCTCAGCTGTGATATTCAGAGTCACACGAAGTCGGGGAACCTGACTGGAACCTGATTGTCTCCGGGCCTGGGATTTCTGTGAGAGGGTGTGTTCTTGTTTCTGTGTATGTCCGGGCCTTCCTCTTGTCTTAAGTGTGACTAACTGTCTGTGGGAGGATGTGTGCTGTAGGGCACTGCAGTGCGCGACGTGGTCAGTGGAGGCTACTAAACAGCGACAGCTATGGGAGAGCATGAGAAACAGAAAGAGGTGACAGCCAGAGAGCAAAGGCAGTTAGACAGGTGGTGAACAAGGATGATCCTCATAAGACCGAGATATTGAGGGACTGAGAATCCAAATGAGGGATCAAATGCCCACGAGAAAAGGGGGCGGAGAGTGAGTGAGACAGTGAGAAAGAGAGAGGAAACGAAGGAGGAATAAAGAGAAATCCATGGAAAGAGACAGGTTCTCTCCTCCCTCTGCCTCCCGGATGTCCTTTCTTCAAGACTCCTCAAAGAGAAATTCTCTTCCTGCCCTCTAATGCAGACAGAATATCTTTTTCATTACCATAAACCCACATCTTTGTAAAGCCTATCTGTTCCATCAATTGATTAACGCCAACGGAACAATGTGCGCTGGTTTCATCTCTAGTGAATATCCGCCACTTCCTAGAACCAGCCGTTTACAAAGCTGATAACAAGTTGGAGGTGCTGATTCGCTGTATAACACGTTGTTCCATGTGTTTGGTGTCTCTGCGTGTAACTATCTCATGGCGCAGGTCCAGGTGCAAGGAATGACCGGGAACATCCAGTTTGACAGCTACGGCCGGAGGTCCAACTACACCATCGACGTGTACGAGATGAGAATGGGGGGACCGAAAAAGGTACCGACACGTATGCACACAACACGCACACCCACGCACACAAAGCACACACGCGTGCCAAACACTGAATCACCGGACACTGCTGGACACACAAGCAAACCGTGCAGAAGCACAAACAAACGCACACGTCCGGCTACAGACTGGCAGCACTCGAAATTGAGAGCGTAGGTCAATGACATAATTCAACACAGCCTCTGCTTTTTCATCTCAATTAATTCAGACATTTCTGGTCTGCATCACGACAGGAGGAACATCAGTCAAGTGTTTGGCTTTAGTTCATTATTTTGCTCACCGGTTGTGAAATAAGATAGCGATACCCTCTGTACAGGTTCTCCTGTGAGACAGATGATGGACTATTCAAATGTGTTTCCGGAACCTTCTTCATCTAACGCGTGAAAGTGATTGATGACTACGAACTTAGATCACTCCGTCTACAGAGAAGCCTCACATTAGTCTGTGTAGGTGGTTAATTGATTGATTCCGTTATTTATTTGATCATTCGACGTGGGAGCTTTCTCGGGAATCTCACATGCCCAAAGTTATCAAGGACGAAAACACAAAAGAATCCGAAAGGCATATTTCTGTGTTGGTCCTCTGAGAGGTTTGGAGTGGGGAAGACTCTGATGGAGCCTGTCACGGTGGTTGGTAGCGACCGGAGAGGCTGATTGCTTCCTTCAGGCCGCGTGGCAGCACTCGAGTGATGAGCTGTACAGAGCTGTTCTGACTGCAACAAGCCCCGGAGCGCTGAGGCCTCTCCTCACAGCTCCCCGCCACGCAACAGGCCCTGTGACTGTTGAAATAATCCCATCCCAGGACGTAACACGGTTTCTAGGGGGACGTGAGCGCTGCCTCCGTCGAAACGTTTATGGCACTGCTTTCCGGACTTTTCCTAGACGTTCTCTAACCAGTTTAAGAACGGGGGGTCGGCGGTATGGTCACAGCCTTCCATGTGGGACGCCATTCCCTATATCTGACCAGAGTCCTGTGGGCCTTCTGGAGGCCGGTTGAGATGTGAATTTCCTGGTTGGATCTTCGAATGCCAGCGAACACTTCCACTTACCTTGGTCATTTGCTGGAGCGGCGCGTGTTCATTTCAGCGAGACGCGCCGTTAAACATCCGGGCGCCGTTCTCCACCAATGGGTTAAGCTCCACCCTAACCTTTTACTCTGCACGGCCGGAGAGCGACGTAAAGAAAAAGGGAGAGAGCTATAGAGATAAAGCGGGAGACACTTAGAGAGAAAGAGACAGACGTAGACAGACGGACGGAAATACAGATGTGGGTAGGGAGGTGGGTCAGATGTGACCACGATCCTCGGTCTCAGACGGGACGGATGTGTCCTCGTAGCGGGGAACAACAGTGTTGGGAGGTGTCTAGTGTGAGCTGGGGCCGCGGGGGATAGTGGCTTCTGACAGCAATGATGTATTGCCTTATGACTACCGCTCACACACACAGACTGGCCTATAACACCATACACACACACACACAGACTGGCCTATAACACCATACACACACACACAGGCTGGGCTATAACACCATACACACACACACACAGACTGGCCTATAATACCATACACACACACACAGACTGGCCTATAACACCATACACGCACACACAGGCTAGGTTATTGCAGGTGCGACGAGCCGCATGGAAATTTCGGTTTCAAAGGCTATCGTATTACACAACCTTTCGATTCATGCAACTCGGCCGATGCTCCTGCGCCTCTGCACCTCTCTTCCAAAACGCAGCTACCGCTGCGAGCAGAACCGCCGCTACCGCTAATGGAGGCTAAAACCACCCCGACCATAGCCTAGGGCTGTCCGGCGGCGCCCTGGGTAGCGTAGCAGAGACGGCTATGAGCTAGCCGCAGTGGGTGTTAACGTCAACATCACGTATGCAGCGCTGTAGGATAGATCTGCACCGGCGGTGGGAGCCGTTCAGACAAACCGCTAATGACATTAGCTTGACTCACTATCAACAGGAAGGCATTATATCCCGCGCGGTGGAGCTACCATCGGTTGAAAGGGAGTTGCAGCTCTATAGCAGAGAAACAGCATTGAGACGGACAAGCTCCTGAGCAGACCTGACACATTATGTTACATTATTGAGCGTATATATGCAGAGCACAGATCCCTGTATAAATGATTCAGCCTAAAACCTGGGTAGATGTAGTGGGGCAGGTTTCAATTAGAGCCGCGGTGTGCGGGGGTGTTTTTTTTGCCGACATAGAAATAGAATGAGAAGAACGGAACCCATTCTAATCCTGTGCTCGCTAACCTGTGTTTTCTCTGTTTCAGATCGGGTACTGGAACGAGTATGAGCGCTTTGTAAATGTGTTAGAACAGCAGGCGGTCGCCAACGAGTCCTCTTCCGTGGAAAACCGAACGATTGTGGTCACTACTATTATGGTACACTTTCCATGGCAACTTTAAAATGTACTCACCACAACGTATTCTGCCACTCAGGGCCGCGAGGTGAGGGTGTTGACACACTCTGCCCTGGGCCGGGCTGGGCAGAACCACATCTCTTTTGTGTTTGCTTTGCATCCACTCACTACACGTTGAAACAGTCTGACCGTCTGCGCAGAGGAAAGAGTGTTCCAACTGTATCCGTGTGGGTGACAAAGCATTTTGATTTCTCATACTTCAGTGGCCTGTCGTAGCAGTGACATCACAATACTGGTATTATGCAATAGATGAACAACTGGGTAAATGGTTGAGTTGACTCCATCCACTAGAGAGAAAAAAATACATGCAAACCAACATAGAGCCATCCGTACGTAAGTAGACCGTGTCGTGTTTGTTCTCATCAAGTAAATGGTCCAATGACAATGCTGGGATAAAAAGAGGAGGAGCAATGATGAAGATGACGAAGATACCGCAATGGCTTCTCAAGGACAAAGCAAAATAAATCGTGTTTGAGAGAGGGTAAGAGTATCAGTTGTGCTTTGATCCCCTCGCTCAAATCTATTTTGTATTGTTCCTCTGAGAGTTCGTTTTGTGATGAAGGATAGCCTCTGGTGGGTTGTTTTGGCAGGAATGAGATGTTTTACTTACATTTGCTGGCAGCAGTGTTGACCGAAAAGGGATTTCTCCTCTTCTCTCATGAATATTTTACCATATTTGCTCATTATTGAGTTTTTAAATGACTTTCCCCCTTGCAAATGCAAAAATATTCAGGGGGCTGTCAATGCTAGCTCTCGAAATGGGCTTGTCCTATAGGCGGGCTTTGAATAATCAAAAAGATAAACACTCAAAGTGATGAAGGTCCTAAGAGTGCAGGGATACACTATGCCTTCAGTCCTGCACAATTAGATTACCTCTGCATTCTGAAGGGTCTCTGTCTCATATTGCTTTCTCTCTCCCTCTCTATCTCTCTCTGTCACTCTCTGTGTTTGTCTCTCTCCCTCTCTGTCTCTCACTCTGTCTTTCTCCGTCCCTCACGCTCTCTCTGTCACTCTCTGTGTTTGTCTCTCTCCCTCTCTGTCTCTCTCACTCTGTCTTTCTCCGTCCCTCACGCTCTCTCTGTCACTCTGTGTTTGTCTCTCTCCCTCTGTCTCTCACTCTGTCTTTCTCCGTCCCTCACGCTCTCTCTGTCACTCTCTGTGTTTGTCTCTCTCCCTCTCTGTCTCTCTCACTCTGTCTTTCTCCGTCCCTCACGCTCTCTCTGTCACTCTGTGTTTGTCTCTCTCCCTCTGTCTCTCACACTCTGTCTCTCTTTATTTCTCCGTCCTTCTCGCTCTCTCTGTCGCTCTGTGTTTGTCTCTCTCACTCTGTCCCTCCTCTGTCTCTCTGTGTCTCTCTCAATCTTATAAGGAAGGCTTGACTATCACCTTCAGTAGATAAACATTATGTGAATGGGGGGGCATTTACAGTCCAGTGAAAGGGCGGAAACATGAGAGATATGCTCAGCACATAACAAACAAGCCATTGCTCCACATGCAAGCCTCTAATTGTGTGTTGGCTTTAATGATGTGGTGTTCTCTGTGAATAGCACAGCATCTCTTTTGTTTGGTAATGATAATGTGCCCCCGTCCCCCCCCAAACAAAACGGAAATAAAACGACCAGCCAGCCTCACCACCGGCAGTGTTTGAAAATGGAGGGGGGGACAGCACGCTCAGCTTACGTGGTGGTGTTTTTCATTTCTTTTTTATATCCTGTTTATTTTACTTACAAGGTATTTATTTGCGTTTGTGGATTATAAGGATGCCTCCTTTTTTGTGTTTGGAATGATTGCTTTTAAAGCCTTCCTTCCCTTTACACATTGTTTTGGTGCAATTTTGAGATATTATAATATCAGCACTCACTTTCTGATCCCTCTCCAAGTCACTGACATTTACTTTATGAACCTTCATCCCCATCCCACTCCACTCTGGGCTAAACAACAACCAGCCAACTAATACACCCAGCCTAGTAATACACCCCGCCTACAATAGTAACACACCCATTCTACTAATACACCCATTCTACTCATACACCCAGCCTAGTAAAACACCCCGCCTACAATAGTAACACACCCATTCTACTAATACACCCATTCTACTAATACACCCAGCCTAGTAATACACCCCGCCTACAATAGTAACACACCCATTCTACTAATACACCCATTCTACTCATACACCCAGCCTAGTAAAACACCCCGCCTACAATAGTAACACACCCATTCTACCAAAACACCCAGCCAGCTAATACACCAAGCCAGCTAATACATTAAAACACACAGCTGACTAAAACACCTAGCAAATTAATACAACAAGCCAACTAATACACCAAGCCAACTAATACACCTAGCCAACTAATACACCTAGCCAAATAATACACCCAGCCATCTAAAACCCCTAGCCAACTAATACACCTACCCAAATAATACACCCAGCCAACTAATACACCCATTCTACTAATACACCCAGCCTAGTAATACACCCAGCCTACAATAGTAACACACCCATTCTACTAATAAACCCAGCCTAGTTATACACCTCGTCTACAATAGTAATATACCCATTCTAGTAATGGGTATATTACTATACAGCCAACTAAAACACCCAGCCAACTAAAACACCCAGCCAGCTAATACACCCAGCCAGCTAATACATTAAAACACACAGCTGACTAAAACACCTAGCCAATTAATACACCAAGCCAACTAATACACCTAGCCAACTTATACACCTAGCCAAATAATACACCCAGCCAACTAATACACCCAGCCAACTAATACACCCAGCCAACTAATACACCCAGCCAACTAATACACCCAGCCTACTAATACACCCAGTCAACTAATACACCCAGCCAACTAATACATTCAGCCAAATAATACACCCAGCCAACTAATACACCCAGCCAACTAATACAGCCAGCCAAATAATACACCCAGCCATCTAAAACCTTTAGCCAACTAATACACCTAGCTGACAAATACATTTAGCCAACTAATGCACCCAGCCAAATAATGTACCCAGTCGTTTAATACACCTGGCCAACTAATACACCCAGCCAAATAATACACCCAGCCATCTAAAACCCCTAGCCAACTAATACACCTAGCTGACTAATACATTTAGCCAACTAATACACCCAGTCAAATAATACACCCAGCCAAATAATACACCCAGCCAACCAATACACCCAGTCAAATAATACACTTAGCCAACTAATACATTTAGCCAACTAATACACCCAGTCAAATAATACACCCAGCCAAATAATACACCCAGCCAACCAATACACCCAGTCAAATAATACACTTAGCCAACTAATATACATAGCCAGCTAATACACCCAGCCAACCAATACACCCAGTCAAATAATACACATAGCCAACTAATACACTTAGCCAGCTAATACACCAAGCCAAATTATACACCCAGCCAACCAATACACCCAGTCAAATAATACACCCAGCCAACTAATACACCCAGCTTACTAGATGACCTAGTTGGAAGACATTGCAAACTGATTTTGGTTCCATACACACAGAAACTCACATGCACCTACTTGGGACTTTCAGGGAGCTGGGGGTGTTTTTTTGCTGGGAGTCTGCTTGCCATGTCCTGTGACACCTGAATCATCTTGCAGCTTTTATCAGTGTGTAGGTCACTGCATCTGTGGTGTGTCATCTGAGCATGCATGCATGAATCTAGTTAACCATGCTTGTGTGTGTGTGTGGATGTAGGTGTGTGTGTGTGTGTGTGTGTGTGTGTGTGTGTGTGACAATAAACCAGCATATGATCTGACTATTAACAGGAAGCTCCGTATGTGATGTTCAAGAAAAACCACATGAATCTGGATGGGAATGACAGATATGAAGGCTACTGTGTCGATTTAGCTGCCGAAATTGCAAAACATGTGGGGATAAGATACAAACTGTCAGTAGTAGCCGACGGGAAGTATGGAGCAAGAGATCCTGAGACCAAGACGTGGAACGGGATGGTGGGTGAACTGGTGTACGGGGTGAGTACCTCAGACAGTCCGACCGACCGGACCCTCCATGCACATTAACCAATGCCCCATTTTCCCTTCACTCGCAGTGCATTTCTTATTTACGTCTTGTGAGGAGTTAAATAGACATGGTGGGTTTATTGAAAAGCCCCATAAGGTTACTGACATCAGCATTACTTTATATTGTAAATGTGCTGCCATTGATAAAATGTTTCAGAAATGTTCTGTCTTTTAGTGTTCCCCTGGAGTTCGCATCAGTCTGATCAGACTGGTATCGTTTAGTTTGCAATGCGAACCCAAGTTTTGTAAAACTGCCCCAAACCATTTTGGCATGAAAGCCACCTTATTCTCTAAATGCCTCAAACCAGCAGAAATGATTTAGTCATATTCTGGACCCTCAGAGGCGTATTGGAGCAGGCGTAGGGCCCTATGTAAAATGCATGAGAGTTACATTTTCTCATCGCGTACGTTCAATTCCTCCACCATCACCCAGCAGAGATTGAATGTGTCCCACATGGCATACTATTCCCTACATAGCGCACTATGTTTCAAAGGGCTCTGGTCAAAAGTTGTGCACTATGCAGTTTAGTGGACATTTCACCATTTTGGACAGATTCATTGCCTTGTTTGACTTCCTAACTCTGGGATATGATCTTCTGTATGGGAAACGTTCACTCTCAAGTCCCCTCAGATGGATGAGGAGAAAATACTCCCATTACCGTAACCCCATCTATTTTTTTCCTCTCTTTTTGTGTGGTGTGACCGGCAAGGCAGGACTAACGATTGTATAAAGCCTGTGTGACCTTATGACCGGTAAATTAATTAGATTTTAGTTGTCTTTTAAAGGTTAGCCCTGAAGCTCTTACTTTATGGCGTATTTTCCCCTCTATTGATTGACCGTTACCACGGGCGACGTTTGGATTAAGTGGTTATATTAGGTCACCCCTGGCTGGTCTACAATCAGTGTGTCCACCTGGTAGAAAAAACAATCACACTGACTCCTTTACTGGGTTTATTGGTATATTTCACCACTGTTTGACCCCGCACCAAACAATCTGTTTTGGTGTTGCTCCATTTCGTGTTCTTTTCCTAATGTATGCGTAGGAAGTCGATGTAGCTGCTAGGCTGCGAAACAAAGACTCGTCCTTCACAAGTCACTGCCTCAAAAGAAAGGCGCATTTTGATTAATTGTGTCGCGCTGTACACCCAATCTGCTGCAGTAATTTTAAATACACAAGTGACTGGTCTATTCTTCTGACGCTTTTTAACCAAGATAGAAGGCCTGTCGTCTCGTGAGTAAAAGAAAGCCACCATCACTTTTGAGGATGTGTTTTGATAACAAGCCATGATGGAATGTGTGGAGTAGGAAAGAAAAAAAGACGAGTGATGACAAAAGACAAAAGCATTGTCTCCTCTCTAGGCGTGCGGGCGGGCGATCAGTACGGGAAGGAAGATTGGAGGGTTTATTCTCACAGCCCTTGTTTATTTCTCCTACAGTAACCATTCTACAGACTGTAGTTCAAATCCTAGGTGTTTTTTCTACCTGTTTAGACAGCCCTTCATTCCAGTTCCACTCCATACATTTTAGTGTTATGTTGGAGAAAGATGATCAGGCCCTATTAATCATGTTATGAAACGCAGCGGTCGCGTCTCAAATGCCATCCTGTTCCCTTAATATTGCACACTACTTTTCCAAGGGCCCATAGAGAATAGTCTACCATTTGGGGCGCACATTTGTTTTGGGGATATTGCCACTGTCTGCTACACCTATAAATAACTTATTTTCTTTGATCAGCTATTTATATGCAAATCATTTTATGATTTATTGACACTCACGGTGAGTTTCAGGAACTAAAGAGATAAATGGACATATATTCCTGTAATGTATATTATTAGTCGCCGGTTTTCTGCAACCCTCTGGTGGTCGAATTTAATCAGCGTTTCACAGTCTGGAAGCTTTCAGTCAACACCAGGGCTCAACACGGGGCTGTAGGGTGCCGCCCATTTAACATCTAAATCAAATGTCCATTTATTTGTCTTTAATTATGCCTAATCTGGTTGTGGAAATTTGTTTGCCTTCCAGTCTATTTGCCTTTCAATCTGTTTGCCTTTTTGTCCCACTTTGCTTTCATATGCTCATGGTTAGATTTGTTGAGACTGAATAGTCTCTGTAGTACACGCTGGTGTACAAGTCTACACAGAAACAACAAAACACACTGACCAGGAACCAAACTCACCCATTCACATGTCCCTGTTTCCAGAGAGCTGATATAGCTGTGGCACCTCTGACCATAACGCTGGTCCGTGAGGAGGTGATCGACTTCTCCAAGCCCTTCATGTCACTGGGCATCTCCATCATGATCAAGAAACCCCAGAAGTCCAAGCCTGGCGTCTTCTCCTTCCTGGACCCGCTGGCCTATGAGATCTGGATGTGCATCGTGTTCGCCTACATCGGCGTCAGCGTGGTCCTGTTCCTGGTCAGCCGATTCAGCCCGTACGAGTGGAACCTGGACGAACAGGATGAAACCAAAGACCCGCAGACCCCGCCAGATCCTCCCAATGACTTTGGCATCTTCAACTCTCTGTGGTTCTCTCTGGGAGCCTTCATGCAGCAGGGATGTGATATATCACCCAGGTAGGAAACATGCTGATCAGGAAAAACAATAGGCTAGATCTGATGTAGAAATATAGTAGTGTTGGTCCAATGTGGAAATATAGTGGTGTAGATCGGATGTAGAAATATTTGGGGTGTAGATCTGATGTAGAAATATTGTGTTATAGATCTGATGTAGAAATTTAGTGGCATAGATCAGCTGTAAAAATATGGTGGTAAAATCTGACACTTGAAATAAATTAGGGCAGATCTGACATTGAAATACAATATGTTGGTTTTGCAGTAAGAATATAATGCATAGTGACCATTGTAGTTGTAATGCCGCAACCTCCGGCACACGTCTACGGTGTCAGTAAAGGTTCAAATCCAGACGACTGCCTTTGACAACCTCTCAATCCCCACTGTCACTTCCCTCGATATATAGGCATTTGATTGCATTACTACTGAGCTGTGCAATCAGATGGATCTTTATGGACGACAATTAGAGCATTGGTCAAGCCTCCTAACATCATCAGTTTTCTGTCACACTGCAGACGCCCCGTCAGATCGCCACTATCTCACTCATTGCAGATTTATTACACCTATTACGTTAAGTTGTCTCCAACGTCGGCATGTTATAGAATTGCCATGGCCAGATGATTTCATCAATATTTGATTTCACGTTTGGGCTCGACGAGTTCCGACTTCTAGCTTTTTAGCCCGGATTGGTTAATCATGAAGTTGGAGCTCAATAAAACGGGAACCCTTGATTCCCAGAATCCACCGCTGATGACACTCAGGGCGCAGGTTGGGACAACATCCACGAAACCTCCTTAGCTCTTAAAAAACCAACACCTCATGGAACAGGTGTGCTTCTCAGATGACATTTTAAGGCGCCTTTCAATATACCGACTCGGTATTCTGGGTTTTGCAGGGTTAAAGATTCGACTCCAGCGGGCCGTGCCAGTAGGACTGCGACAGGTTTAATAGGTTTATTGGTGCAGTGCACAAACTATAAAGTGTCACTGTGTCATTATCCTTTCCAATATGGAATGGATGGCAACCAGCTGTGCTTTACTCCCTCTGCTAATGGCATCTCTCTCTAATGTAATGCCAGAAATGCCTTGTTAACTCGCTTCTTATCTCACATGCTTTCTTCTCACCCACCCGCCCTCCCTCCCACCCCCATCCCTCTCTCTCCGTCTCTTAGGTCCCTATCAGGGAGAATAGTAGGTGGCGTGTGGTGGTTTTTCACTCTCATTATAATCTCCTCCTATACGGCCAACTTGGCTGCCTTCCTCACAGTGGAGAGGATGGTCTCCCCCATAGAGAGCGCAGAGGATCTGGCCAAACAGACTGAGATCGCCTACGGAACACTGGACTCGGGTTCCACCAAAGAGTTCTTCAGGGTGAGTTCCGGAACACGGCGCCGCGGCTAACAACTGGTCCATCAGCTAGTTGGTTCACCGGGTTGATCACGTGACGCAGCTGACTGGTCATTCTGGGGCTAATCCTATATCCCACTTAAGTCTCATTTTAATGTATTCTCCCAATGACATCACACGTGATTTAAGTGGAAGGTAGGATCTGCCCCTCGGCTAGTACTCCTGGTAACTCGGTACAACTGGTTGGTCAGCTGGTTTTAGTACAACTGGTTCATCAACAGGAACTGCGGCAGAATACATTGTACTTTTTGGTTTGGCATAATGCAATTTGATATTATCAACGCCTTTTAAGTGCACAGGGGCCTGGGAAGTGCTTCTTGAACCCCTGTGACATAACATGAAGGGGGAGCGTAAGCAGTTGGCCTTGTCCAAACTCAAGGCAGTTAATCTTGTCAGCAGAAAGACTGATTGCTAATGACGTGTTTGACATGCACAGAAACGCACACGCACACACACACACGCACACACACACACACACACACACACACACACACACACACACACACACACAGTCAACATCAGCTTTCTAATTCACAAGGGTCAGCACACCAAACCTAATGACCTAACTTTGTGTGTGTGTGTGTGTGTGTGTGTGTCTGCACGGCTAATTGGTGCTGGTGAATAAAAAGCCTCCAGGCCAAATAGAGCAGGGCAATGCATCCATCGGCAGAGAGGGACTGGCCAGCCAATTAACTCATAAATTAAACAAATTCCCATTTAAGAGAATTCATCCACACAGATCAGTAGAGTGTAAATTTACTTTCTTGTTTGTACAGGATGTGCACTACATTGTGTACGGCCAAAATGTTCCTTCCTAACGACACAGGAGAAAAATAGAGAATGAAAATAGATAAGATTAAAGATGTTAAGACATTATTTTCTGAAACATTTACAGATTAGGGGGTGGGGGGTGGGGGGGCAGAAAGCCTAATAATAAAAGTATTTTAGCAGCAGATATTATGTGTGTGTAGCAAGAATCTAGGTACTTATGTGTGTGTATGTCTGTGTGTGTGTGAGAGAATATGTGTATTTCACAGTGGGCGTGTGTGACGGCAAGTGCTTGGGTTCCAAGTTGCGCATAGAGTGTAATATAGCCTTCTATGTATATTCTACTGAGAAGTGGTAATTAGAGGGGGTGTATAGAAAGAGAACGTGTAGGACAGCATGTGTTATTCAATACTGTACACAACCAGTGACTAACCTGGATCATTAATAGTGCAGAAGATTCTGTGCTTACTGTTTTGTGCCTGCTATACCCACACACACACGCACACGCACGCACGCTCGCACGCACACACACACACACACACACACACACACACACACACAGTGAGCCCAGGTTAAGGGAAGACAGATTTCACATGTTCCATATGCATAATGTATTCTTTCTGCATGCAGAGTGGAAATGACATAAACTGCTGAAACACAGGCATTTTCATTAAAACTGGAGAGACTGACATGACACTGATTAATGGGAGCAGATCAGATGGTTGGGTGTGTGTGTGTGTGTGCGTGCGTGCGTGTGTGTGTCTGTGGTGTGTGTCTGTCTGTGGTGTGTGTGTGTGTGTGTGTGTGTGTGCGTGTGTGCGTGCGTGCGTGTGTGTGTGCGTGCGTGTGTCTGTGGTGTGTGTGTGTGTATGTGTG
>JACXGJ010003614.1:0-17432 GCA_016801105.1 Esox niger
GGTAGAGTGGTCAACCGATCATCAATACATCGTCCCTCCACATGGCATGCAGGGTAGAGTGGTCAACCGATCGTCAATACATCGTCCCTCCACATGGCATGCAGGGTAGAGTGTACAACTGAGTTTAGGTTGTACACAAGGTAGTGAGTACAACCTAAACCAAACCTATACCTCCTAACCACTAACCCTAATTTTAACTATTCTTGCCTAAAATGAACCACTAGTCCCATCTCCCTTTTCCTTGTGGGAACTGCCGAAAGATCACATGTTCCCACATGATCACATATGGCAAAACATCATGTGCATTCTTCAAGAGCATGTCTGTAGGGTAAAACAGTATCACTAGAATGACAACACGCATCAACCAAGAAGAGTAAGCATAAAAATATTTACCTTGAAGTGTCCCTCTATAGCCATTACATGTTAATCTCTCTGGCCTCCCACTTTGTTATATAGCCACATTGGGGCTCCTCCAAAAGTGACTCTGCATCTGAACTCACTAATGGCCAAGAAACAATCAGGGTCAAAGCTCATCACCCACCCACAGCACAGCCTCATAGATCCAGTACAGAAGCAATATAACAACAAGGCATTTGGCTCATTATCACAATGCCTGTGAGGTGCAGAAAATATTCACTGACACAGTCTCATTTCCATATTCCTTCCTGATGGCAATTACACTAGCAGCTTGTGTTTTTTCAAGAGAAGAATTATGTTCTCTTAAAAATAGGTAACATAAGTTTGACAGTTTTATTTGACATTTTCCTGTGTGTCTGTACTAAAACGACCTCAAGGCCTTTTAGATGTTTTTCTATGACCATCCTCTTCCCTCACAATCTGATCTCATTATCATCTTCAATCTCAGCATCATGGTAATGATTGCTGGTTAAGGTTAATTCATAGATCTGCTTGTGGATCCAAACCAGCCCAGGAACAACCTCATCCAGATGGTGGATCCTAAAGTATGCTCAGGTTAAGGGCAATTCACAGATCTGCTTGTGGATCCAACAACCACCCCAGGAACAACCTCATCCAGATGGTTGATCCTAAGGCATCCTCAATAACATTGTTGTAAAAATGAGTAAAAAGGTTTATGGGAATCCATTACCACTATCAAAATTAACATGAATAGGCTGTTTTACAATAACAGTAAATCCATTGGGGGGCAGTGCCTGCGCTATAGAACTTATTTGTGCCCCCAAATATAAAACATGGTGATTTTTTTTTTTTAATTATCTGATCTAAAGGGTTTTATTGATTTGGTATTAAGTCAAACATATAGTTTTTTGAATATATAAACTACTTCTGACTTACAGGGTTTTAGACCTATGGAGTACAAAAATGCACTGCATCTGCGCAGATTTGAACTGGAGTAGTACAGGACAAGTTCAAAACTGTGAAATGATTTTGCATGACAGATCAGACATCATGTAATATGACATTGATCAGTCAGTTTTTTACTTTATTGTAAGGCAAGAAAGCTAGCTAAAACTTTTGAGTGTTAGAAATCAGCCATGTCGTATAGTGGTAGTAATAATAACTTGCGTACTCTGTTGTCAAGGGAGAGAGTATTCAATGTTTATTGTAGCATATTGATAGTCTATTAGCACATGATGTTACAGGCTCAAACTCTTCCCTACTCTCTTTGTCTCTCTCTACTTTCTCAACTGTAATGTGGGGTACAAGCTGTTAAATACCTTGAGGTGTGTGTTTACCTAGCAAAGCCAAGACACTATCCCCACACCAAATGGTCAATGTAAACATTCCTGTGGTTACCAGAGTGCAACCAACAGGGGGAATCTTAACTTTCTGTTATTCTCAATATCTAGGCACATTCACTTCTAATATTATTATTATCGTTGTTAATGCTCAGATCCTACATGAGTAAACACTGATCTGTCATTTGTTACACTATAACAAAATAAAATGTAATTTGACTAAATATTATGTCAGTTAGTAATTGGGAACAAGTGTCGTATTTCTATCTACGTCATTAATTTCAGAAATCGTAATTAATGACGTGCTAGTTAAAATATTTATGTTGCTAATAATCGCAAAACATTGATGACGTGATCAAATGATTACTCTGTACTAGAAAATGTATTTCAAAACTTCTGACAGTGCTGTTGGCTATGTCCGTTTATAAGGGGTTTTACTGGGGCTATTTTCAAAAAGAAACTAGTAGCCTTAACATACCAAATTATCATTGGTACAAACATAGTATGACATGGCAGGCACATTGCCTGTACAATACTTTTCTGGTTTTACAGAGACATTCAAATTTTTGATGCTTCCCAATAGTGTACATAGCTATTTACTGTTGGAAATGTAGCTATCTTGCCTTGATTTGAAAATGCATTCAAAGGTGCTGTATTGTGGGCAATATGCTGCAAAGAATAGTTAGTAGTTAGTAAAAGCTTTCGATTTTGATTGACAGCTGTGTATTTCGCTATTATATAGCCTTAGTAAGCCATGCATGCTAAAATGATTAGCTCTCCGTCCATCGTGCTGAAGTTACTAATCAATATCAGTAAGTAAGATAAATGTCCCCATCCATGGAAATCAAATGCCCGTCCAACACATTTGTTCTAGCGCCAGGCCTGCTTTGTTTTTAGACCTCAGTAGCAGAAGGGGGTATCAACTACGAAAGTGGCATGACAATTACGTTTTTTACCTGGTTATACAACAAAAGAATGTATCGCTGATGTAAATCTGTCCTAAAGGCCTCATTTATATAGATAAAACCGAGCTACTGTTACAAGTTAAAAAGAGAGAGAGGTTGAGACGATAGTAACATAGAGACGCTGAGAGAGGAAAGCAGATCAGAGAAGGGCATTTAGGGTCTGGCTGGTCTGGCTAGCCTACACTCAGTAAAAATGACACAGCGAAAAGTTGGCAAAAGGCTAAGTAAAATCTGGTAAAAAGCTGCAACAACTCTTATACAGTGAGCCAGAGCCAGGCATAACCCCAATGACCCCAATACCCACAGATCCTGCTTCAGATCCTGACCCAAACATGTTCTGGGTTTGGTACTCAAAAATAAATCTACCAAAGCGCAGAAGGAAAGGATTCCTTCAACCAGGCTTGGGCAGGTCATCTTACCATAAAAACAATTGTATTGCAGATAGGAAATGCTTCATATCAAGGCTCACTTTTCTTCTTCTTCTTTCCTCTGTACTCAGTGTGTGTGCTGCAGTGCGGCCACTAGTCCAGTCAATGCACAGAAAGCTGGGTTTGCCCAACTGCCCCATAGACAGACTGAAGGGCTAGCCACACTAGCTGATTCCAACAATCCAATATTGATTATTTATTTTGCTTTAGGTTTTGGTCAGAGTGTAGCATATTCTTGAGGAAAGAAGATTTGGTAGATGGAGACAACGGGAGTTAGCTTGAGTGGGGAAGATGCAGAATTAACCCGTGTAAGTCTCTAGCACAAACAGAAGCCACATGTCCCAAACTTAAACCATAGAACAGTGATGTCATCCACACATAATTAGAAAGGTACCTCTGGGGAATATAACTGGGCCATTGTCAAACATGACCCACATCCACACCTGGCCAACATCGTATTAGATGCATTTTTACTACCTTCACCGGTACGCAGATATGCCTTAACTGTACATTTACTACTATAACGTAACTAGTGAAAGAAAATTATCTTGTAATCTTGTAAAACAAATAAACAATCAAGACATTGCTGTTCTGAGAGAGATGTGAGAGGGCCAGAGAGAGATAGAGAGAAATGTGAAAGAGGTGAGAAGGACAGAAAGAGAAAGATCGGAGGACAGAAAGTGATGTCAGAGGGACATTGAAACCTCATAACCTTGTTACCTAGGCAAAGTGAAGACATGCTAAAAGGAAGTAAGCTAAAGGGAGGCATGCTAATGGCAGGATGGCTAAAGGGAGGCATGCTAATGGAAGGATTGCTAAAGGGAGGCATGCTAATGTGGGGATTGCTAAAAGGAGGCATGCTAATGGGAGGATTGCTAAAGAGAGGCATGCTAATGAGAGGATTGCTAAAGGGAGGCATGCTAATGGGAGGATTGCTAAAGGGAGGCATGCTAATGGTAGGATTGCTAAAAGGAGGCATGCTAATGGGAGGATTGCAAAAGGGAGGCATGCTAATGGGAGGATTGCTAAAGGGAGGCATGCTAAATTTTGATATTTCTCTCCTTAGCTAAAGGGAGGCATGCAATAGGGAGGCATTCTACACAGATCCATGCTAAAAGGAGGAATACTAAATGGAGGCTTGCTAAAATAAGGACTGCTTAATGGATGCATGCTGAAGTGAGGAATGTTAAAGGGAAAACACTGTTTTATCCTGAAAGCTCTGTATATAACTGCACATTAAATCACTTGTAGTATATGGTCAATGAAACCTTAGCCACCCTTCCTGCCCTATGCATTCTCTTCTTCCTCCCTTCCCGATCCTTCTATCATCTTCTTCCTTCCTTTCTCAATAAGACATCAGTAATTACCTAGAGCAGATAAACAGGCAGCACGTATTCTCTTCTATTCCTTGTCACTGTCGGTTCAGGGAGAATTACTGACAGCTACTGAGATGAGGTTCTGTCAGAGTGAGGCCTCTGAGCAGTGATATCTACAGCTACAAAAGTCCACCACGGCTCGCCTGCCTTTGATCTATTAAAACACCTGGCGCCTCATGATGCACCAAGGTTCAAAGTTCAAGTTCAAAACGCTTTTTTTCTAATGTGGGAATAGATATTCATATTCTGTGACACATACTCTGTCCCAAATACAATGTGAATACCATGTATGAATGTGAATAGATTGGAGTGAGAGTAAGGCTCATTTACAATCCTCAGAGAAAGGTCCTACTATGAAGCAGCAGTAGGTACAAAAGTGGTAATGTCTCTAGAAAAACCGTAGTGAAGACTAACTAAAATCAAAAGCTTTTGTCTCTGTGCAGTTGAGAGGGAAAAACAGGGGTGTGGCTCTGAGTTCACAGGGGGTTGGAGGGCGGCATTTCTGATAGCGTGAGAGAGGAAATCTGTTTGGATTACATCACATGCATCTTTCAGAGACTTTACTGCACAATGGGTCTGTACTTCACAGCACAGCACAAGAATAAAAAAGGAAAAGGAGACACTGAGGGCAACAGAAAGAAAGCGCGCAAGAGAAACAGCGATAGAAAGAGAGAGGGAGAGAGAGAAAAGGAAACAAACGGAAGAAGAGGCGGGGAAAGTACAAATCAATTTATTATGGTTCTTTTCCACTCTGACAGAACATGATGCTGATGTGTGAAATATTCAGAAAGGGCTGAAAAATATCTCACTGTGACGCAACATCGCACACAGGCGTCTTAGTAATTTAAAGCCTTTTCAGCTAAGATGTTGTTAGGAGATGTGGTAAGACCAATAGTAAGCCAGTTAAAAACTTGCTCTAATTCTAATAACAAAACTCAATTTATACATGTTACCTGTGTGATGAAGAATTATGTTGCCTCTCACACATGCTAGGAAAAATATGCTTTGGCAATGTTTCTTGTGGTAAAAATACATTTTACCAAGGCAAGTAAGATGTTCATGATCTGAATCATTCTGTTGGGTATTTCTCTGACAGATCATTAAAATCATATCTAAGTCTGATTTTAAGCTCCACATTCTGTTGACAGAGCAGTGCTGCTTTCTTGCATGAACAGTTGAACATTTTGCTTTTGTAGTCATAAATCATAAATGTAAAAGACTTTGAAACATAAATGGTAGCTATGTGTCCTTTGAAATTTCACAGAGATGTTTCTTTATTTAGATCATTAAAAGCTTAAACTAAAATATAAAAAACAAAATACAAAAACCAAACGAGTAATGTAGAGCTATACTACATCTAAACTGAGTTCTAAAATGACAACAAGTTAATCGGTATTCTCAGTGTTTGGTTGTTAGCCTGTCAGAGCCAAGAACACCTGACAGGCTAACTAACATTACTCAAAGATTTACATGACAGTAGCACTAATATTTCATTGCCATTAGTTGTCACGCATACTTAACTCAAACATTCATTCTGCCTATTATCACTTTTAGGATTTGTGTTATTTCAAAGTATCTTATTTCAGATTTATTTTATTGCTTTTCTCATCCAACAAATGTGTCTTTGCATAGTCAATAGTTATAGCGAATGTATGGTGGTATTTCTCAACACAAGGCCATGCACACAGCCTCTCTCTTATTGGCAATACTGAGAATACTGAGAGCACCCACCGCGGGCAACTCTTTACCGCCCCAACAATAACAACACACCCTCGGCATGATTTATCATCTGAGAGACCCAGCTCAAGGCAATGTGTGTGTGCGTGTGTGCATGCGTTTGTGTGTGTGTGTGTGTGTGTGTGTGTGTGTGTGTGTCCATTTAAACAGACGAAGGTTGTAAGAGCAGGGAGGTACTGTAATTCGTTTTTTTTACTCCACATTTATTTTCCCTTTTACAATTATTTCTTTACATGTCCCTTTAAGGGTTTCATAAAATGGACAAAGAATAGCAAAACAGAGACTAACGCAAGTTTGTTGGTGCGCCTGAGTGACACGTATTGATACACATCACCTTAAACTGATTCCATTTGGTTAGCAGTGTTAAGGTACGCTTTGAAGGCAGAGCAGCAAGCGTGGTTAAGTGTTTTATCAATCTCTTAGGTCTTGGATAGATTAGGTGTCCTGATACAATGCAGTGTATCGCTGTGAAGACACAGGCATCCTGAGGAGGATTGTGTTACACTGGCTAACAGTTTAATCCCCCTGTCCAACTCTGGCCTCCTAATCACTGGACCTCACCATAAATTACACTAACAAGCTACACCTTGACACACTGTGGCTGGACCAGCCTGAGCGGGAGAAAAGGCAGAGAGCAGAGATGTCACGACAGCTTCCAAATGAAATTAGATGCTTGTACTACGGATCCCCAAAATAATTATATATGCCTGAAACACTGGCCACTAGGGGCAGCGAAGTTACACTGAAAATGGGTTGCAGCTAGAGGGGCTAGCGTGGATGTATTTCAACCAGTCTCACAGTGATTAAGCATTTGGGTATTTTAAGGACACCAGATCTGTGTGAAAATGCACACATTTACAGGCAGTATTTTGTGCTTTCTTGTGCGTTTTAGTGAGACCTGATTAATGCGAAACGCAAATATGTGATGTCATGATCCAGAGAAGGGGGGGGGTTTATACGTTAGTGAGAATTTATGTAGGAAAACGAGACAGAGAATGTACAAAAGCGTAAGGGGACAGAGAGGTGGGTTTGGTGAAAGATAATATAACATAACTGTCAAAGACATTGATGAAGAGTGAATTAAAACAGAATCTCTTATCTTCCTGCATTAAACAAGGGACATCCAAAATGCATGCTGCAACGGCCACCCTGGGGGACCGATCTCAAAACAGAGGACATGACCAAAATACTGCACATCAAATTCAATACAATGAAACTGAGTGATTTATCCAATGCAATTCAACCGCCTACAATGATTATCGATACAGTACTGCATATTGTAAAACAGACAGCTGCAGACACACTCACACGTGGGAGAAGGTGAGTTCCTCCACTCCTGTGGATGTCAATATTGCTCCTCATGTGTTCCAGCCACACGGATGGGGGATAAATGAAAATCGATAAAGTGAAAGAAAAAAGAAAAATGCCCTATCCACTCCATTGATCTCAGGTTCCTTTGGGTAATAGGCTTGGTATGGAGGACCTCAGCAACCCTAGTGCCTTAAGTAATGGAAAAATACTCCCACAATGTCACAATAAAGTTACAGCAATGTTCTCACAACCTAAGAACAACATAACACCCCATAGTGGGGATCAAGAAGAAACTATCTAACAACCAAATAAATATGTCATCGTTTAGCTTGCAGCAGGTGCTGCAATTGTGAGCTGAAAGTATCCCATAATCCCCTTTCCTGACACCTGACCTTTGATCCTGGGTTTGCAGCAAAGTGGTAAACATAACCTGATTGGCTGGCCTTGTCAGACCCAATGAGCTCAGTGGACATGAAGGAAGGAAGAAAAAAGAGAGGGTAGATGGGGAGTAGATCATCTCGATATCAGCCTCTTTGATTGTCTGACTCATAAGGCATCCTAAATGACAGCTTCAGTTTTGAAGACAACAGTGAAATACCAAACCAATTAAAAACACCAAAGACAGTGATGGGAAGAGAGAGAGAGAGAGAGAGGGAGAGAGAGAGAGAGAGATAAAGAAGATAAATTGTTTTCCTTTGGTTCAGAAGAGGGTGTACAGACTACATTTTCTTACAACAGTAGAGAAAGATGCATAGGGCTTGTGCAAATAACCACCTATTATTTTAAACCTGTCATTTTGGGCTGGATGTGTAATTTGTAGTTTATATATGCACAATCTATCAGTCGAAAAACATATTACAGAAAATAACTACAACAAATAATCATACCTCAGTCAAGAGATTCCAAGTTTCAGAATGAATGGTTTTGATGATATGGGGCACACATAGGCACATTTGTTATACTACATCATTTTCCAGGAGCTGTTTGACAGCGCCACTTCCACAACCAGTGGCCCAATATCCCGGGAGGCATCTTTAATAATACACATTCTACACATTACCAATTATCTCCATTTGAAAGGAAAATAATTACTTTGTCTCTGTGGAATGAGCCAATCATGTGATGAAAATAACTTGAGACAGCAGCATGTGCGTGAGGGCATTTTGATGGGCCCACGTGGGTCAGCGAGTGTGGCAGCAGAAGGATTTCAATTACCAATGTGGCTTATAGCTCAGGAATAGAGGAATATGAGGAGTAATGAAGACGAGGTGAAATAACAGAGATCACGTTGTCCTTCACTTAACTTATTACAAGCTACACACAATGAGGACACACTCACACACCCACACACACACACACACACACTCACACACTCACACTTGCGCACTGCTAGCCCTGCACACATACATGCACATGTTAGTTTTTCTATCCTTTTTTAGTTTTAAACCTGCCTAACGTTAAAACATAAGCCCTGATGCCTAAACTTCAAACCCACACAAACACCTTCTCTATGTGATTAAAAGGAGAGTACTGCGACTCACTGACTTTATGTGCTTTGTGGTGGTACATTTAAACGTGTTCTCCAGACAGTATTCAAATCAACCTGTTCACTATGCACAAACCCTTCTTATAGGGCGCACGGACTCAGGGGCCACTCTGCTTCATTCATTAGTTAGCCAGACT
The DNA here is from genome assembly GCA_016801105.1 of Esox niger. Lineage (NCBI taxonomy): Eukaryota > Metazoa > Chordata > Actinopteri > Esociformes > Esocidae > Esox > Esox niger. The sequence goes on from JACXGJ010003614.1 coordinate 9,219, forward strand.
GTCTTTATTATTAACAGTCTCTCTCCACCTTTCCTGCCCTCCGTTTTTCTCCACAATTTCTTTCTCCACTGCTCCTGTTGGTGTCCCTTAGGGAAACCTCTGCTGTGCTCCTTCATTAGGTTGCCCTCAGCTCATACTAGCAGTTAAAGTTAGCAATAATTAGAAGATTCCCGTCGTCGTTAGCTTGCTGCGTGCCCAAGGTATAGGTGATGCCAGACTCCAACGACCTCTGAACTCAAAGGAAATTACAGGTAATGATCAGAAACGAGTTTTCTTTTTCTGCCTATCTGTCTGTCTGTCTACCTGTCTAGGTCTGCCTCTCTTTCTGTCTTGCTCTTATGGTCTGTCCCTTCTCATTCTCTCGCACACTCGCTCTCGAACTCTGATGAGCCAGGAGCGCAGTGTGTCAGTCCAATAGTCTTTCTCCCCAATTCTCAATAATACTGTCACCCACTTTGTCAGACTTCCTCCAAAAACCCCCAGACACGCTTGCACCTGACCAGATATGACTGCCTTATTCGGCATATAACTGTTGGGACACCCTGATTATCACAGAGCGTTTACTGTCCATGTGAATTCAGCCTGAACCAATAAAGCCTGTGTCACCAGGAGACAAGGATTTGATGTAGATTAATGACATATAGATTAATCTTCCTCACATTCCCTCTCTCTGTCCCTTTCTTTCTGTGTGTCTTTCTGTGTATTCACACGGTGGTAGCATACATTATTTAACTGGTGACCCATACACAATATGACAAATTGGAAGTGGATTGGATATCAGTACTCTACATTTTACAGCCTACTTGTGTGATGAGGAAACCAGGGTTTAGGTTACATTTCTTTTCTCTCTTCTATCCCCTCGTCCCTTCTCATTCACTTCCATCTCTTTAACTATTCACTCCTTCTCTCTTCCCATATTCTTCCTTCCAGCGTCTCTGTCAGTGAGCCAGCCTCTCTAATGATCTGGCAGAAGGAGCAGCTCAGTCTGGCGTCTCCACTCTCCTAGTGTTTAGGTAATTAAGGTGGTATTATTGTTGGGTGGCATATGCTCCCACCCACGCATCAAACACACCCGCCAGTGTCCCCCTCTTCTCTTACTCTCTCTCTTGCCCTTCTTCTCTTTATCTTACTCTGTCGCTCTCCTCCTGTTTCGGTTTTCTTCTCTTTCTTTTACTCTGCCTCTTTACAAGCCTGAGGCCCTCAAAAGTAATGATTATAAATGTATCCTAGATGAGGTAAACAAACATTCGCATGCTCTTCCCAAATGCACACACGCAGGCACACATACACACACACACACGCACACGCACACAAATGCACACATGAACGCACGCAAGCCTACTTTAGTCTGATTAATGTATTGATATGTGCACCGCTTTTTTTTGTCAACTGCAGACAATGTTATTACAAATCGACTGTACGTAAGCAGAACATGGTGCCATGAATCAATGTGACAACAGCCGTACTACAGCCAGACCTCCATGTCTATGGATCAACACACGCCTGTTGGCTGCACACATGACAAAACAAACCTATTGCACATAAATGCCGGAGAGGTTTGACAGACTGAAGTGTATGTCATCACCACACACTTCAGGACATAGTCCTGGTTTTCAATGATCTAGGACAGAGTCATGGTTTGTATCGATCTAGGACAGTCATGATTTCTATTGATGTAGGACAGAGACGTTGTGTGCATCGATCTAGGACAGTGTCGTGGTTTGTATTGATCTAGGACAGAGTCGGGGTTTGTATCGATCTAGGACAGAGTCAGGGTTTGTATTGATCTAGGACAGAGTCATTGATTGTATCGATCTAGGACAAGAGTCTATTTTTATGCTGTGCCTCCATTAAAGTTGTAATGAAGCTACAGAAAAGTTAAAAAGGATCAACTAACCAACAGTCAAACGAAAGAACCACCTTCTGCATTACTGATTAAAACAACGGCATCAATCATAGCCTGACATCAGATGCCGTCATCATGTAAAAACAAACGTCACCCGGACCATCTGTTCTGTAGGACTATTTAAACTTTTTGTATTCCTGAATATCAAACTTTCCAACAGAAACCATTGCATTTACATCCTTGCACTCTCAACATATTCAACCGTGTTACAACAATGCAGTAACTTGATCAGCTGTTTGTAATATTAAATCAATTTTTGCCATCTTTAGTGATTAACTATTTAGTAAATGTATGGAGATTTGTTATTTAGATTTGTATAGCTAAATAATTGTTTCTGCATCTTCTTGATCTATACTTTTAGACATTCAAGAGTGATCAGGAAAGATCTTTTTACACCTTTTAAATGTATATTTCAAATTTGGCCTCTGAGCTGTAGAGTTCCCTCCCTTGTACTAATACGCACCACTACAATAGTTTGATAAGATTGCAAACCCTTGTCTTAATATGTTCACTAACATTGTGAGTGCATAACTAAGTAGGTAGCTGGCTGGTTAGCAGCCTTGTTTCAATTACAGGTTCAGCTAGCAGTAACCATTAAATAAAAGTGCATTTATTTTATAAAACCTTTAAACATATGCCATTGTCCCAAACCTGCCACATTCATGCAAGCTTACATTCCCAGTGCAAAGAACCAACAAAGAGGCATCCATGTTATTGACTGATTAACTCATTTTGTTTTAGAGTAATTACGATTCTGAAATACTGTAGGGTTAAACAGACGTTGTCACCACAGAAATATTTTACAATGTGTAAGACTACAGTATTAATGATCCATAATATCCCGGGACATTTGGTAAAACTGATCTGGGATGGAGAATCATCTGATCTGATGCATGACAATGGATATCCATTCTTCTGTCTGTTCTATTCAAGCCTATTCCAGTCGCTGACTTGAGACTGACTGAGCACCAGCCATCCCACCAGTCATTCATGGCAGTAGAAAAGTGATAGAAAAGAGAAGGGATGTGGGAATGAAGGGGTGACAGAACACCGATGAAGTGAGAACGTAGTCACCAGTTAAATCACCTGTTCAGCCCCTACCAATCGTTTATCAGTGGAGGAGTGAACATGAATCAGATAGATAGACAAGCAGTCTTTTCTCAGGCCCAGGAGGTTCGTGGATAAGGGAGAAACCATTTGCACACGGTACATCTCTGATGTACTGTCCCTATCCCCACAACAAACCTACGGTAGGTGAGAGAGATAGCAGTGTAAACATGTGAATTCATTAACATATTGTGGGAATGACAGATGGGGTAGAAATAATGCAGGGGAATGCTATGACTGAGGTTTAGCCTACAGCACATCTTTCCACAGTTTTTTCTTCCTGCAAGACTACTCCAAGTCTCAGTGGCGGGATGGTAAGATAACGTTCATATCTGTCCTTCTCTCACCCCACTCTCTCCCTCGCTCGCTTTCTGTACTGACAGACAGGTTAACTTAAACTTTACAAACCCAGCCTGATTTGAACAATCAGTCAGCTATTCTGTTTTTCTCCAAAAATCTTTCTCCCCTATTAATTTCCATTTGTCAACACTGCTGTGCGTCTCTGCCTGGTGGTGTCTCTACCTAAGCCTGAGGAGGGGACAAACTGACAACTTGAGTAGAACAAAACACAGTTAGCGGGCAGCCTGAAATCAGAGCAACAGTAGCTCATTAGTGAGAGACAAAAAAGTCAAAAGAAAGTAGAGAGGATGCATAGCTACCTAGAGACACCGCTGACAACCGGATGCAGTCTGAAGTATAGTGTGAGTATGCCTCTGAGGGCCTCTTTACACCATTCTATATTTTTCTGCAAAGTATCTAAGAATACTCAAACCCTAAATCATATCGGTGCGTAAACTTGCGATAATCACTTGCTCGAGATCGCACCTTCTGAGGTAGCCGGAGCAAACTTTTAAACGAGCCCCACAACAAAAGTTTTTTTTATCTAAAGACAAAATGTCTGACTTTGACAGGTGCTGCTCTCATTTAAGCAAGCAATGAATCATTGTTTGCACTTTATGGTGCAGCTACGTGCTGGCCTGGGTATCTGTGAGCTCAGTTGAGGCAGAAGAATGGAGTCAGAAGACTGGAAGCAGAAGAATGGAGGCAGAAGAATGGAGACAGAAGAATGGAGGCAGAAGAATGGAGACAGAAGACTGGAGGCAGAAGAATGGAGGCACAAGAATGGAGGCAGAAGACTGGAGGCAGAAGAATGGAGGCAGAAGATTGGAGGCAGAAGATAGGACGCAGAAGAATGGAGTGTGCGTTCATTCCGGTATATGAGGATTTTGTGTAAGGCGATGAGAACCAGAACTGCATCGGATGTGCTTCAGAAAATACATGCAGTATCTCTACATCAACCCACCTGGGTGCACTTTGATGAAGTAGAGCCTTAACCACACTTTTTTGTAAAACCGTTATTAAAACAGGAAGTCATTTGAGACCTAGGTCTCTTTTACAATTACAATATGAGACACTTTTGAAGTGACTTATTTACAGTCAGATGAACAGATAATTACTGGTTTAGGCCACATTAAAACGTAATGCCACCTTATTGTCATATGACAAACCTTTTTCTGTGTGTGTTAGGAGATACTAGAGACAGTAAATGAATAAAGGTGCAAGCTCAATCTGACCCTACCCATAGAATAATTCATCTACTCTCACTCCTGCTCACAGGTAAATATTTCCAATGCTAAATAACTAAGCAGCTGGATAATTTCAAGCAAAAATGTCAATTTCTGTATGCAGAAATTATATGTTATGGAAATTCTTGAACTGATACTTAGTTATATGAATTAGTTACTAAGTTAAAGAACCGAGTCCCCATGAAAAGAATGTTGGGAAGGGGTTGTGGTATTTGTTAATGGTCATCATTGAATGGTGTCGATAGATCATAGGGTCCTCATAGGGTCCTCTTTCAATCTGTCCATCTGTTTAAACCATCAGAGAATCTGTTCTTTGTCCATATGGTGTGTGTCCCTTCTGAGTTGAATCGGTCATCTACAGTGTTCTTAGTTCCTTGGTATAAGTTGGGTGGACAGCCGCCCTTTGGGTAAAACCTATGTATTGTTGACATAAGGCAGCTAGGCAGTATCTTAACTCACCCCTTTTAACTGTAATAAATACAGACTGTTCATGTATTTTCCTCAGAGATACCTCCCAGTTTATTTTGTAAGCTTTTGATGCATCTCTTTATTTCCAAATAAACTGCTAATTATGCCAAGAGAATCGTGTCTTTGTACTCACTTCCATTAAGAGTTACTGTGGATTGAATTACCATCAAATGTATCTCAGCTCAGAAACCAGCTCCTCTGTTGGTTTCAGACTCTACCAGAGATATTTCCTGGCCACTGTGCATCAATTCTGGTTGTTATTTGCTCTTTGGTGTCTCAGTCTGGATCTCTGCATAAGCATTTCAAATGAATTAGAAATGTTGAAGTTTTAAATTAGCATGGAAGAAATAGAACATGTTCAATATCGCTAAATCAAGCATAACTATCAAAAAACCTTTAGGTTGCTGGACAGCACACATTATTTCCTTGCGCACTGATTTTTTGACAGCCCAATCATAAAGCAGTTGCTTTTATGTGTGCAGAAAATGTAATTGAAACCTTTAGTCATAAGGGGATACAAGTTAGGTAAATTTAGATTGTTAAAGATTTTATCTAGCTCCAATGCCTAAACCTCCATGAAGTGTCCAGTATTTTTCTGTATAATCCTAGGCCAAAAGCTTAACTCTATCCAAAAACCTACAGTAGCCCAAACATTAACCTGTCTGAATAAATGTCCAAACATAGCTGTCAAAACTAAATGGCAGCCTTCCCACCCACAATCCCCTCCCTGCCACACCCCTCCCTTTCCTCCACTCCCTGTCCCCCTAAACACACCACCCCTCTACTACACTCTCCCTCCCTCTCTTGGTTACTGTTCCCATTATTTCTGTCTCTATATTTTTTTATAGCCTGATCCATGGCCCTTCATCATTCTAACGACTGTAAAAGCAAATGGGCTTCACGGGCCACTAACGAGATGGCCAACATTCATTAATTGATTACATGATCAATTATGTGTGTCCATGGGTAACTGCAATTAAGCCTTGGCATATGCGTCTGGCTGATGTGACTGAATCCCTCACTAAAACTGTCTGCCACGGCTTCCCACACGTTGTTTGTTTCTTTGTGTAATCACTGTGTGTGTGTGTGTGTGTGTGTGTGTGTGTGTCTGTGCGTGTGTGTGTGTGTGTGTGTCTGTGCGTGTGTGTGTGTGATTATTTAAAGGTCAGGTTCCCCCTCATCACTCTGCCTCTCCAGGTAATTACAGAGAGACAGAGCTCAGGGAGGGAGGCCTCAGGTACGCACTCAGCATGGGAGAGACCAGCAAGTGTGTATGTGTGTGTATGTGTGTGAATTTATGTGTATGTGTGTGTATGTGCGTGAAAATATGTGTATGTGTGTGTGCTTCATACTGTTTTCCTGCATTTTCAGGACCAAGTTTAATCAACATATTCCATCCTTTATATCAAGACCTGATATTTCAACAAGTTTTCATAGGCTTATGGGTTTAAAGTTGAGGCTTATGGCTACGGTTAGGGTTAAAGGTTAAAGGTTTGGTAAAGAACAATGGCTATGGAAAAGAAGGCAGGAGTAAGAAAATAAAAGATATCTATGCACAGTACCAATCAAATGTTTGGACAACCATTCAAGTGTAGTGTGTCCAAACCTTTGATTGGTAATGTCTGTCTGACTAAAAGGAAGGACCCCCATTCCGATCTATTGTAGTAATTGTAGAGATTATAGTGCAAAATAAAGGTGTTCTATTTACAATCCTATTACTGTAGCAGCAAGATAGAAGCACATTGATTTAATTAAATAAGGGCCTGTTATGGCGGATGAAGATTTTGACATGATTTACCACTAAGTATTTGGGGGCCACTGAGTGTGAGTGAGCATTGCCTGTCTACTACACTAAGCGTGATATTAGGATAAGTCCTGGCGCAATCACAAACGCACGCAGACACACACTCACACACACCCACTCACTCATTTTCCTGATGGGCTTATTGTTGCTGACAGTGAGAGCCTATTCCATATTCTCCAGATACAAAAGGACAATACCATTCCCAGCACTCTCCCAGCTCCTTTATCCCATTTCATACGGACGCCTTGATCCCATCACCAAGCCCCGCATACAGCTTCAAAAGAAACAATGAACAAAATGGGATCCCTAACTCAAAGTGATCCTGTTGCTTCAGCATCATGTGTATATTTTTCTGGATATCTAAGACTCCACTTCCAGGAAAGCAGGCAAGCCTCTTGTGAGCTGTGATTACAAAGCCAGGGAAGAGAAGACCTACACAGGGACATTCAGAGGCAGTTTCATCTGTATTTCTTCTGAACACAGATCCTTTGTTAGACATAATAAGTATGCTACAGCACATCAATAGCTTTATATTTTTAATTATCATCTGTATTCAAAGGGGCGTTTGTAGGCATATCTTAGAAGTATGCAGAATACATCCCGTATGTTGATTCTATGTTACATAAATGCAAGATCACTAGTCAATAACCAGAGTGTGGGAGTTTAGCGCTGTGGATATTCCGTATACAATAGCATGCCCACACCTGTATCTCAAAGCGTGTCTATTGTTTACTGATGTTGTTCTGAATGGCTGTCCATTGACGTCTTCCAGCAAGGCCAACAACAAAATTGACAAATACTCTGCAATGAATAACAGCAAAAAACACATTCCGAGTTGTGTTGTCTTGATGGCTGATGGTACAGTATGTATAAATACATTCTGACTGTGGCCAGGAGCAAGGGCTGTTGCGATTAGGAAAGAATTCAAGGAGACTGGACTGTTGTGATGAGGCCAGAATTCAAGGAGACTGGACTGTTGCGATTATGAAATAATTCAAGGAGACTGGACTGTTGGGATGAGGCCAGAATTCAAGGAGACTGGACTGTTGGGATGAGGCCAGAATTCAAGGAGACTGGACTGTTGAGATGAGGCCAGAATTCAAGGAGACTGGACTCTTGGGATGAGGACAGAATTCAGGGAGACTGGATTTTGGGGATGAAGAGATAGGACTGAAAAATTCCAGAATGGACTTAAAAGCAGAAAGACTTAAAAGTTGGGATGAGGACAGTATTCAGAGATTGGATGGCTGGGATAAGAGAAGTCAGAGAAACTCTGGATTGTGGAAAGAGGACAGAACACTTAATCTGGCCTGACCACTTTCACATGCTTCAACTGGTCTGAC